>PVIY010023926.1:0-38727 GCA_004026745.1 Myrmecophaga tridactyla | reverse complement strand
AACCTACCTTCCCTCTTGAACCCATGCTCCCTGCCTTTCCCCATTGCCAGCCAACCACTGATCTGCTTTGCATCACTATAGATTAACTTGTCTTCATATACATAAATGTAATCATATATTATATACACTTTTTTGTGTGGCTTCTTCCAGTCAGCAAAATTATTTTGAGATTCATTCATGTTGTAGCATGTATCAATCACCCATTGATTTTGTTTGCTGAATCAATGGCATATATAAATATATTTCACTGAATACTTATTCACTGTTGATGAACATTTAGGCTGATACCAGTCTTTGGCTATTACAAATGAAGCTGCTATAAATAATTGTGAACAAGTCTTTGTATGGATATATGCTCTCTTGTATAATAGTTAAGAGTGGAATGGCTGCATGGAAGATGAATATTTAACTTTTTAAGTATTATGAGTGCCCCAATATTTAACTTTTTAAGTATTATGAGTGCCCCATATCCTTCACATCTTCACCAATTTTGCTATGGTCAGTCTTTTTAATTTTAACCATTTTGATAGATATGTAATAATATCTCACTGTGATTTTTCTTGAACTTTCCTCATGACTAATCAAGTTGAACATCTTTTCATCTGCTTTTTTACCATCCATATATCTTATTTGGTGAAGCATCTGTTTAAATCTTTTTTATTCCACATTTTAAATTTGGTTATTTCACTTCTTTACATATGTTGGAATCAAGTATCTTGTCAGACGTGTGCTTTGAAAATAATTTTCCCAGTCTGTGGCTTATCTTCTCACTCTCTTATCTATAATTTTCAAAGAGCAGACGATTTTAATGATAATGAAGTTAATTTATTAATCTGTTACTTTGTGGATCATGACTTTGATGACATGTCTAAGAAATCTTTGCCTAATTCAAGATTGCAACAATTTACCCCGTGGCTTCTTTTGAAAGCTTTTTTTTAAAATTGTTTTAATTCTACATTTAAATCTACAACCCATTTGAGTTCATGTGAGTGTCTGATCCAGCCAGCTTTGCCTGGCTTTCCCTTCTCTGCACCACTATCTGGAAACTTTCTCAAGACAATATGCTGAGGCAATTGTAGGACTCACCTCATCTGTTTCTCATATTTCACAACTCACTGCCCTTTGTATCTGATATCCAGTGTCCCAAAACTCATTGCTCTACAGACTCTGCCTGTTTTCTTTAGTTATTTCAAGTAAGAATATAACTCTGATTCCTGTTACTCTGCATCAGGTAGAAATATAAAAAATGATGGCATTATGAACTTCTGTTATCTGTGAGAAAAGCTATTATATGAAGAGGCTTCTTTCTAAACTTTGTTCCCAAGCAAAAGATAGTTAACTATCCATGAGCTATTGGGAGGTGAAAGGGGGAGAAAAGAGTAAAAAAAGAAAGTGTAGGGGGCTCTTCTCAATTTCAAATTAAAAAGGTTTGCTTGCACATTTCTTTGAGTGCTCTGTGGATATACTCAACTCTAATTCAATTATATCATAATGCTACATAGCACCACATTCATTCATCTGCACGTTTCCTTGCATGAGACCTCTTGACTTGGGTGTTTTTGGGTTTTTTTTACACATAAGGGTTTACTTTACACATAAGAATGACAGGTACACAAAATTAGGGTGAGAATTCAGGAGCTAGAAAATAGATCCTTGATTACATTGAACTGTTGCAAATATATTTAACATTAGATAAACCAGTTCCTTCAACAGAGATAACATTATGTTCAATATTTGAGTGCAATGAAAGGGTGAGGTTGTCTTAGATTCACCCTCCTCTGAAGCTCATGCATTTCAGCTCTTCTCCCAGGACTTGGCCATGATTTGGGGGTGGGCAGGAAACAAAACAACAAAAATGGTGCAGTGACGCAGGGGAAGGAGAAGATGAAGAAAAGGATATTTAAGTTGAAAAAGGATTCGCCTCTTCTACAGCTTTGTGAAACCCTGTAACTACAACATTCAGAGTTCCACTTCCCTGATTTTTTTTTTAAAGCTTATCCCAGTAGAAATGCATCACGTTAGAAAATGTCAAGCTTAGATTTGTGATGTCCTTACCGTGAACTGATATAAGCATAAGGGAACACAGTTACTGAAGAAAACAAAGAATTCCGTAGATAAAGACTTTGAAAATTTTTCAATCCTACCAGCATTTATGTTTTAGAACTCCAAATTGCCTCATAGAAAGTTTCCATTTCTCAGAATAATGAAGCAGAAACAAGTTTGGCTTTAGGCAAGTCCAGGGAAATCAAATCCACCCACCAGCCAGATCTTCAGATGCACAACACACAGCAAATTTTATGCCTGGCAGCTGATGTGCCTTAACGTGCCTTGTGGGAGCTATTCTCCAACTCTCAGGTAGAAAACTATCATTATAGAAGAGTGGAGATAGCTGGGGTTAATCTCCTACAAGTAAAACTGGTAATTACTTTTGTAAACACGTAGAGGGGGGTATCTTTACAGTAGTAGGAGAAGAAATAGTTCAGTTACAAGGTGGACTTGTTTTCTTAAAGAAACTAGCTCGGTGTGCTACCCTGGGGGTGGGGGGGGGGTAGTACAATGAGGAGGATGTATGCATGAAATAATTTCATCACCTCTCCTGTTCAATGTGATAGCTGCTAACGATACTAAAATTCAAGTCAATGCTCAGTAATACCAGCCACATTTCAAGTCTCAACAGCTACATATGACCAGTGGCTACCAGACTGGATAATGCAGATACGGAATATTTACGTCAACCCAGAAAGTTCTATTGGACAGTGCTGCTCTAGAGGATGACATAGGCAGGACAAAGCTTTTATAATATGCCAAGGTTCCAGTACCTAATTTTTCCATAAAGAACAATTAAAAAAAGATTTTTTTTCCTCCCAATCTTATTGAAAATGTATGCCTTCAAATTTGAGATTGGAAAGTCTCAAAAGAGGAAAAGAGTCTCCATTTTCTTAATGAATCAAAGTGAACTCAGCTAACTGAAGTAAGCAAGTGCACAGCTCATAAGTAATATTTTGGTGGTGCAGATTGAATACCCCTACTAAGGACACAAATTAAAAGTGGGGAATCATACAAAGGGCAATTCCCTAAATTACAGTAACTAGTGTAGGGTAAATATTCTTAGTAGAAACTGGCATACATACTCTGGTTCGAATTTTAAGATAAAGTGGCTTGGATTTGAGAACCAAAGGAAAAAAAAATAAAACTAACAAAGCAAAGTCTAATTAATAGGACAAAATTGATTATAGTTATGATTTAGAGAGCATTATGGCCGAATAGAATCAAAGGATGAAGTGAATAAAACCAAGAACCAAGGTTTTGAATTTAAGCCCATCTTACCCACTAAAGCAGATCACCAAACGTCACAAGACCTTGGTATACAATACTTGCCTTCCAGATTGGTTGTGATTATTATATGAAGCTAATTAATACAAGGACTCTAGCCCTGTTCCTGTCACAGAGTGAGGATTCAATAAATGGTTCCCATCACTACTAATACAAAAATAAGCCCGAGAAACTACTAAAAACCTGCTCATCGTAATTCTAAACATATTTGCTGTCATTAAGAGTTTGGTTCAAGCCCAAATTTTAATGTCTTCACCCTTATATCTTAAAACATTTATTATAGGCATGATACCTATCAGAAAGAAGTATGGTTGAATGTTAGTTTTAACCCTCTGAGTTCCTGTAAGTACCTACTGTATTTCACAATGATGTTACCCCAAATCAATTTTTGCATGGAAAAAAATGTATCACTGAAGTTCATTTCATTCATGTGTTCTTTATTGCAAAATAACAAAACGATATGAGCCTTTTCCAGTTTCGAATTTCTTATGAAATTCTTTTACTCCATTGAATGCCCGGGTTGAATTAAGAAAGTCTAATTTTTTCCTGCATAAGGACTTCTCTTTAAGTATCACTGATTACACTCACTCTCAGGCTAGGATTGTGACTCATTTTACTTTATATGGTTGTGCTTTTTGTTAATTTCTTGTTTCTTAAAACATCATAAATGTTAATTGTATACATGTTATATCTGCATATGTTTAGTTTTATATATATATATGGTTATACATATAACAATTTTCAATGATATCCAATTTTGAGGGTGTATTTTTACAAGTAACTTTGCCTTATTTGTCTCATTTTCAAGAAAACATCAGGGCTACAGGGTCCTCAAAAGGAGGTAATGTAAATTATAGAGCTGCATATTCTTAAATAAACTGTACTTTTAGCAGAAGACTGCTGATTTTATTAAATATATAAAAAGTAATTTTGAGAAAGTCATGGATTCTCTTAAAGAAAATATCTCATGCAATTCCTCCTATTTTTCAGAAAGTAAGATTTGGGTTAAAGGCAAAGATTTATTCACTTATGAACTATTGCCTCCAAAAAAATCTAAGGTTATCTTTAAAAAGCTTTTGGATTTGTGAAATATCCCATTTTCTATTGTGTTACAGGAAAAAGGGCATTATTAAAAATTAACAATGATGAAGATAGTGTAACTATTTGTTAATTATTAAAATAATCAAAAACTAAAGCAAGTGGCGTCTCAGCTTTTGCTACGTAACAAACTACCCCAAACTTTAGTGGCTGCTGACAATGATCTATCATTTCTCACATTTCTGATGGTTATCCAGGCAGGAAGGTCCAAGGTGACCCCTGTCACATGCCTGGCAGTTGGCGCTGGTGCCAGAAGGAACACCCCAGTTATCCTTTACCTGGTTGGGACCAGCTTCCTTGCATGGAGGTCTCAGGGCAGTGGTCAAAGTGGGTGAGGATGAACCTGCAACTGGAAGTCTGGATGTCACACAGTGTCTCTTCCATCACATTCTGCTGATCAAAGGAAGTCACAAGTCCAGCCCAGATTTAAGGGTCTAGAGAACTAAAATCCACCTCAAGATGGAATGGCTATATCATATCGCAAAGGAGGATACACAGCGATGTGGGGGGGCCATTAAACAAAGTCATGCTGAGTCTTCATTTTATTCATCTTTGCATTATTTTCCAGACAAAACCATCTGACAGCATGATAAGACATTGTTCACATCTGCCTGACTTTAGCAACATAAATATTAACAGTGAATTTTGCAGAAATATTTGGGGGCTTCTTCAGTTTTTCCAAAGGCCTTTCTTACTCTTTTGCTATTCAAATCATTATCTTTTGAAGTTTGGGATATATTTACATTTAATTTGCTTTGCATATTAGATGTTGACAGCATCTTATACTCGATAATGAACTAACCTACAAATGAACTGCAGAGAGAACGGGGTTGGGGGGTAGTTCTATGCTAGTGTTAAGCAGGAATAATAGTTGAGAGGGGCCAGATTTTATCAATATTCAATTGTTTTGTTATGAATTATTCTGTGTCCCTACAAATACAAAGTCTACAAAAATGGCAAAGACTACAAAGTCTTGCCATTGCAGAACTGGAATCATATTTAGCTGGTAAGGAAACTCTCTCATCTAAATTAAAACACATTTTTACTCCTTATTTTGTATACAACACTGTATTAGATTCCTATACTAATACACCAGTCAGGGTCTAATCAGGGATGCTGAACCACTCTATGAATTTCAGAGGGCGTTTAGTACAGAATTTTCTTTCCTGGGTATTGGAAGGGCTATGGGACCAGAAGGGAAAGTTTTCCAAAGACAAATAACTGCAGGAAAATGCTACAGCCTCTGAACTGGAGAAGAAAAGGGGTCAATAATAATACCCAGGGTCCACAGCACAGTGCCCCAGGGGGTCCACAGATGGAGCTAAGCTGCCTGAGCAGGCACCCAGATCCCTGCCTTCCCAGGTACATGGAGCCCTGTCCTCCCAGCACTCGCATTCTGGCCACCTCCACGATCCCTCGCACCAATCCTTCTCTTCTCAGAAAGCCCTAGAAGAGTAGATTCACACCTCTTTTTTCCCTCCCACTAGCCCGACCTGAGGAAGTTATGGGCTTCTGAGAAATGTTTTTCTTTCTCGAACCACACAGGGCAGAATACTGAGAGGCAAGGATGGGGCTCAGACCAAATGAATAGGACCTGGGGCGTGCCTTCAAAGGACTTGTTTTTTGTTAATAGAAATAAGTATTTTGAAAAGAAATCGAAGCTGGGTTTAATTTGAATTGCCTCAAAAAGTGTTGTTTTTCTTTTCAAACACATCAACAGAGCAATTTAAACCTTTTCCCCACTTAAGGATAGTCAAAAAGACTAAGCATATTTCCCAGTTATCACACCAATTTATCCCATTAGGCATTAAGTGAGCACTAATTGACTTCCCTACATTCCCTTACTTTTAAGAACATTTACTTGAAGCAACAGGGTAGGGGGTCGCCTCAGTGGCAGGATCTGCTAGATTCCGCTGAGACTGCACATTATAGAAGCATAATGCATTTGTGGTACAGCTATCTTCCCTGTAAGGAATGTACTAGATTGTTTGACATTCGCCTTCTCTTTCTCAAATTGCTTCTAAAAGCATTATTCTGTCCAGAATGACAGAAATCCCCCAGGTCACTGGATCAGGGCTGGAAACCGCCATGGGATTTAGACAGCAGAAGTGACCTTGAGTCCAGGCTTGGCGGTGACCTTGGGAACTTTATCTGTAAAATAAGAAGATTTAAATAGATGGTCTCAAATCCTTCTTTCAGCTCTGATAAGGTAATATGTTATGAAGATGCTTGAGTCAAAGTGCTTAGGAGAATGCATTACAAATTTGTCTTCAGTTCATCCTAAATACTTAAAATGTCAGTATTATTCTCTGCCATTTGGTTTATCTATTTTCTTATTTCGTTATTTTCTAACAGAGGCTCGAAAAATATTAGGGGAGACAAAATCGGAATGAATTAGACATACGTTGTTTAGAGAACTGTGGGGCTAAACAGTTGCTAGGAATGAACGTCTTCTGTAATTTTAGAAATGTTATGCAGAGGTATCCTAAGGAACTTCTTTTTTCTATTCCCCCATTCTTTGGCACACGTTGGTATGATGGAAAGATGTTGGCTTTAAGCCCCAAGGACTGACTTCAGTCTCTGCATCTTCATGTTTACATGACCTTGGACCAATAAAATAGCCTCTCTGATCTTTACTTTTGTTTTTATCAGATACAGGGAAAGGCAATAATCATAAGCTTTAGGTCACAATTCCCTATCACCAGTCCATGCATGGCACGCTTCAATTTCATTTATTTTCCATTTGTTTTGATTTGGGAAAAAATGCGTATAAGATACTGAATATAATGAAAATCTATAAACTAGCCCTAGTTTTGCTTGTTTCTGATGTTTTAAAAAGGGCCATGCTGCATTTTTCACTCTACATTATGTTACCAAGATTAATCTATGTTGTCCAGTTGCTCTGGTAGGGTAGTACATTCATTTTCATAGCTGTCTATTGTGTGAATATACTACAATTTATTGAAAGTTAATTAGGTTGTCTCTGGATTTTAAACATTTCAAACATTGCTGCTATGAATTGCCTTCTTGTGCAAGGTGTAAAATTCCTACTAGAAATATAACAATGGATGCAACTGCTGGGTGTATATATAGTCAAATTTACAAGCTACTGCAAGGTAAGTTTCCAACATGGTTGTGCTAATTTAAATTGCGGCCAGTAATGAAGAATAAATTCCGTTGATCCACCTCCTCTCAAAGGCTGAATATTTTCTCTCATTTTACCTTTTTTGTCCTGCATGTAACATAGTAGGTCATTCTGGATGTTTCTGATTACTAGTCATTTTACGTTTTTATTCAAATGTTTATGGAACACAAATGCCTCCTCTTAGGGGAAGTTCATGCCTTTACCCACAATTTTACTAGAACCATCTCTGGACTTTTCACATTATTTTTTGTTCAATTTATACACCCCACACTAGAGGTGCAATATCTTAATCACCATGGTTTTTAACATCTTGACCTCTAAATAGACCAAGTTTCCCCTCGTTATCCATCCTCCTGTTCAGACATACTATGGTTTTTAGGACCATTGAATTTCTGTATAAGTTTTACAATCAGCTTTTCAAGTTCCACGGAAAATTCTGTCAGGTTTTTATTTGAGTTGTGTTGTTCATAAATCAATTTAGGGAGAATTGACACCCTCACAAAATAAATGTTCCCATCTGGAGCCTGGGACAAATCTCCATCATTAAGGTTTTATTTTAATATATTTCAACAAAGTTTTAAGAATGTCAATGTGTGCATTTGCAAAACCTTCATTAGATCTATTTCTAGGTCCGTTATCGTTTTTTTTTTAACTTTTTTATTGTATAGTATAACATCTATACAAAGCAAAGAAGTAAAAAAGCAATAGTTTTCTATGCACTCTTAAACAAGTAGTTACAGGAGAGATCCCAGAATTTGTCATGGCTACCATACAATCCTCTCAGTCTTTTCTTTCTAGCTGCTCCACGATATAGGAGGCTAGAAGGCTTAAATATTTTTTTATCACCACAATCGACATTTTTTCTTTCTTTTTTTTGTGAAAAATAACATATATTCAAAAAAGCAATAAATTTCAAAGCACAGTACCACTTAGTCGTAGAACATATTTCAGAGTTTGACATGGATTACAATTCCACAATATTAGGTTTTTACATCTAGCTGCGCTAAGATATTGGAGACTAAAAGAGAGATTAATTTAATGATTCAGCAACCATATTATTTGTTAAATCCTATCTTCTCTGTATAACTCCACCATCACCTTTGATCTCCTCATCCCTCTCTTTAGGGGTGTTTGGGCTATGGCCATTTTAAATTTTTCACATTGGAAAGGGCTGTCACTAATATGGGGTAGGCAGATGGAACTATCTGATGTTCTGGAGAGGCTGGGCCCTCTAGGTTTCAGGAATTCTCTGGTCCAGGGACCCATCTGGAGGTTGTAGGTTTCTGGGAAGTTACTCTAGTGCATGGAACCCTTGTGGAGTCTTATGTATTGCCCTAGGTGTTCTTTAGGACTGGCTGGAATGGTCCTGGTTGGCGGTTGGGAGGTTATGATAGGTAGCAATATCTAACTGAAGCTTGCATAAGAGCAACCTCCAGAGTAGCCTCTCGTCTCTATTTGAACTCTCTCTGCCACTGACACTTTATTAGTTACACTTCTTTTCCCCTTTTGGTCAGGATGGAATTGTTGATCACACAGTGCCAGGGCCAGACTCATCCCTGGGAGTCATTTCCCATGCCACCAGGGAGACTTTCACCCCTGGATGTCATGTTACAGGTAGGGGGGAGGGCAATGATTTCACTTGCAGGGTTGGGCTTAGAGAGAGTGAGGCCACATATGAGCAACAAAAGAGGTCCTCCAGAAATAACTCTTAGGCATACCTACCTAGGTAGGCTAAGCTTCTCTGCTACCTACATAAGCTTCACCAGAGTAAGTATCAAGATCAAGGGCATGACCTATTGATTTGGGTGTCCCTAAAGTTTGACACAGTATCAGTGGTAGGTCCATTATAGTTTTAAATTCATATGTGTGTATGTGCATATATTTTTCAATTGTTTGCCCATGGAATATAGAATTACTGTTCACTTTTTTTTATTTATCCTATATCCAGACTCATTGCTAAACTCTCTTATATGAACCATTATCTCTCCCTCTATAAAATATCTACTGCACATTATTGTTACAGAGATGCAAGGTAGGAAACTTATTGACCACACATATTTTAACTGGTATGTTCCCATCACCTTCCTTTGTTAGGAGGACAGTAAATAAAAGAGAGGAACAGAGAGAGGAACAAGGCAATAGAAGATGAATTCTAAGCTAATTTTGTTTTCCCAGTGCTTTTCTTTTGTGCTATGTCTTTGTGGTTTTGGCTGTGTAACAATTATGCTCTATTAGACTAGTAAAGTAGAAAGTAGATTGCTGCATAACATTTATTTTAAATACAGAGAAAATGAAAGTCAAATTTGAGAACCAAAGTTACTCTCTAATGGCTTCATTATTGTTAAATGATATATATAAAATACCACCTAATAGGAATGTTTAGGTGTATTTCTTTTAAGAAATAAAAGATATATTATTTTATACTTTTTTACTATACCTCTATTATATTTAGTAAAACTTAAATTTTGTGATATCTCTTAGGTTCTTAAGACTTCTTTCCTTTCTTCTTTGCTTACTGCTTAAAGTTTTGCTTACCTGCCTGTCTTCTTTCCTTCCTTCCCTCCTTATTTTCTCTCTTTCTTCCGCTCTTTTTGTCTTCCATGATGAATCTAAGATTCTGAGTCCTGAATCAAGCTCAAGCAATAATGTATTGATGGTTTTAAACACTAACTCAGAGCACTAATCAGTCATTTGCTTTTACTCTACGGGTTTAAACAGAAATTTATGGTGATACCACCTTGGATAAGTGTATTCACATTTCACTATCTGATATGTCTAAATATATTGTATTCAAACTTTAATATCAGTTTGTGATAGAGACATTTCATACCCTAATATTAAAGAGATTTCGAGATTTTAAATGTTATACATTTTATTAAAATTCAATGTCCTGAAATACTGCTTATCATTTATTATATTTTGTAAGTCACACATTTAGGAAGCTTTCTCAACATATATATGCATGAAGACTAGGCTTGATATTTCTCTATCTATAGATATCTAGATATTTCTATATCTAGAGTGAAAGAACACTTCTAATGTAGTATATAAATGACCCTCATTAAGAACTCTGCTTTAATAGGCTTGAAACCAATCATGTATCTAAAAGTGTTGATAATGTGCATGAAAGTTAAATCTTCACATCAGACAAACTAGAGATGTTTGTTTACTTCAAATTTGATATATATATAATATAATCAGTGGAAGCAACCTAGTGGTGACTTATTGAAAACTTCAACATGTGAAATTTATTTTTCATATATTAAGCCTTTTTTATCTTAATCCATTTTCAATTCCTGCCCTCAAATAAGAGCTATTTCTGGGAGGGAAATAAACACAATTATTCTTGGTTAAAATTCCACACAGCAAGTAATATAAAAATATGTTATGTAATATCATCAGACTACATTTGATAACAATTATTCAACTGTTTAAAAATAAAAGTGAAAACAGAAAAACATCTTCATATGCAAAAGCTGTCTTTTCCTTCCACTCCAGCCATCAGAGTTAATGACTAAAAATCATCCCTATCCATGGACAACAAAAGACAACTCTTTATTATGTAAAAACATCTATTTATAAAATCTAATATATATATATATGTATGTATTTTTGTACCATTGGCAAATTTTTAAATTCATATTCTTTCCCTTCCTTTGCATTCTCCTAGATTAGCAAAATGTAAAGTAAATAATCACATTACATAAAGCTAGGGAAAGCAAAAACTATATTTTCAAGAACGAAAGTCATAATGTGATCACGTCTTGGTTTGCCGGGACTGCTGGTACAAAGCACCACTGACTAATTGGCTTAAACAACAGGGATTTGTTGTCTGACACTTTTAGGGCTAGAAGTCCAAAATCAAGGCGTCAGTAGGGTCACGTTTTCTCTGAAGTCGGTGGCTTTCTGGAGGCGGCTCTGCAGCAAACTGTAACTTATAATGAATCTAAAACTCTTAGAAGTGTCTCTTTTTACCACTGTGTCTAAATTTCCTCTACTTTCAAGGACCCCAGTCCTATGGGATTAAGGCCCAACCTGACTCAGTTTGGCCCCATCTTAATAGGCTCTTTGAAGGTCCTATTTACGAATGCAGAGTTCCGGCTTCCATAAAGCCTTTGGACTGGGTGTGCTCGGACTTCGTGAGGAACATGTTTCAACCCAAAATAGATGGCTTCATCATTTTAAAAGATACCTTGTATATAAAAAAGAAAAAAACCTACACTAAATTATGCAGTTTTCCAAACATGACGTAGGAAAAGAAATGTTGATTTAGAACAGACTATTGGATATAGGGGATGACCAAATGGTTATAATTTTCAAATGAATGAAAACAAAGTTTGTGGCCATAGATAAAGCAAATTATTGAGATTTAGATTCTCATTAGGGCAGAATTAAAGTATTTGCTTTATTTCCCACACTAACAACAATAAGAATGGAGTGTTTGGTGTTCCTTACCCGCCTCCGCAGGAGGGAAGACCTTCGTGACTAATTGTAACTAATAGCAACTTCGATGTGCACAGACTCTAACCTGAAAGGAAAGAGCCTAAGAAAATCTTTTCCTCAATTATCTTTACACAATAACTTGATAAATATTTATTCAAGATTTATTAATCAAAATTATTCATTCTCAAATATAATTCCAATATAAGCAAGAATCTCCAAAACATAATTTAGTCGATTGCCTCAGGGGTTTGCTTTTCTTTTCATTTAGGGTATTTAACAAGTACTAGTTATTCATTTTGGGGGAGTTTGTAGAGATAATCGTAGATCTGATCTAAGTTGGATTAAATTATCTTTAAAGTCGCATTCACATTCAGTGTTCTGGCTTTTATGAATAGAAGTTTATCTTTACAAATATATATGTTCTTGACTGTTTTTGAAAAAAAAAGAATGATAAATGGTCTTGAAGGAAATAATATTGGTTTATCTGGAGCAAATTAAAATGAAATTCATTTATTTCACATTACTCCTAGTTTCATCTGATCTCACTTTAACTTAAAATTAACTCAGTCTATTTGGGTATGTGGTGCTTAATTAAATAGATGTAATTATCTAAGTCATGTATAAATGCAAGATTTGGCCAAAACCCACCCATGAATCTCTTCAAAGATACCTGACCTTTCTGGGTAATTTTTCCATGCAGAGTTCCGGCTCACATAAAGCCCACCTCCAAAAGCATTGTCCAACATTACACACACCAATTTAAAGTATTATGGAGTCTCTTCAGAGCCAATGTTTTCACTGCTAAATTTTAAGAGCATACCATTGCAGCCTAGCCATTTAGGGATATTGTGTCTCATATTTAATTTCCTCGAAAAATTAGAAAAACACATCTTTCACAGTTGGACTCTTTTGAATGATTGTTAAAATTCATTAGATTAAAAAAAGAACTTACTCGAAGTGCAATTCCACTAGAAGGTTTACAATGAATAACAGCAATCTCCTACTTCTACCTTCTCCTTTATTTATTAACTATGTGAACAAGGACAAGTCGTTTAAAATCTATTGAAAATGGAGATGTTTGAAAGTAACTACCTCACAGAGTTGTTGAGAAAATTAAATGAATAAGCATGTGTAAAATAACATGAACTATGCCTGGAACATAGTAAATGCAAAATAAATGTTAATTATTGTAATTATTAGCCCCAACCTTTCCGGTTGTGATCCTCAAAACAGCCGATTTTAATTCTTCCCCTGGCATTTACCTACATATTTTTTTAACAACTTACAATTATAATTGCTATTTCTAGATGTATTATTTTCAAAAAATATTTGCTTTTTACTTCCATACATAAGTTTTATGCACCCCTCCAGCTCCCCATGCTGCTCAAACTGCACATATAATAAGTTATTTCATGTTTTTTTTCCTCAAGTCAAAAATCATGGCTGTTTAACATCACATCAGTTAGGAATTTCAGACACAAGTACTAGTAAAGCCAACAACTGTGATGTGACCCAGCAGAGATTCTATTTCTATATAATAACAATTGTGGAGGTAGATGGCTGAAGTACTTCCCTGCTGCCCTCAGGATTTTGCCTTTTATTCTTACAGTTGTCATCTCACATTGTCTGATGGCTAACTCAGCTTCAGGCAATAAAACCAACTTCAAAAGCTGGAAGGAGGGGGCAAACCAGGGTGGCAAAATCTTTCATCTCCTGTGGACGGTTCTTATTAGGCAGAAAATAACTTTCCGAGAAGTTACCCATACAATTTCTACTGCTTCTCACGGACCAACATTGAATTCTATGGTGGTTCCTTTCTCCAAAGAACTGGGATGGTGAGAATCTTACACAAAGGAATGGCATTGGCTTAATTGCATTAGACCAGAGGGTCCAAACTTTCTCTATTCATGGCTCTATTGGTATCTCCGTAATTATTTTCATGGTGCCCCTAGGCAAAAGAAATACCCAACAATTGCCTTTTCTAAATAGTTGGGTCCAAACCATGTAATGAGTTATGCATTTATATCCTTAACAATGTAATGCCTCTTTGAATGAATCATGGACCTAAATTGTTTAAAAAAAAAAAACATTCTTAATCACAGCTACTTCCTCATGGATGTGGGCTTATTGTGTGCTGAATAACTTCTCAAATTGTAGAAGCAGATCAGACTTCAACACCTTCATGATTTTTCATGCAGTTTGCTTTATATCACACCAACCACAGAGACTGCTGCTTCACAAAGATACGACAGCCATGAAATGATGACAGCATGAACTAATGAGGAATCCAGGGACTACCCTGAGCTCGCTCCAGAGACGAAACCTCCCATCACCTGCAAGCAGTATGATCACCTGTGTGTGCAGAAGAAGGATTCCTTGGGCACAATCCCTCTCAAAAGAATTTCAGCCAGTTTTTCTTTGTGCAACTCAGTACTTCACTCCCAAACCCAGGAGTACTGGAAGCTCCTGAGCACTGACTTATGAGGGTTTCTCTGGGGCTAATGGTATGGCTGCTCATCTCCATAAGGGTCTGAGATCAGAGCTCCCCTGCTTTCTAAATTGGTTACCATTCTTCAGTCACCTTCTGGCTCCCAATAAAGCTGCTGCTGGGGAAGTCCAGATACATTTAGCAGTCATCTCTCAGCCATCACCTATCTCCTGTCTTTCTCTCTGTTGTCTGCAGATGTTTCTATTCTGCAGCTTAGAGGAGATGTTAGGTCTAATGAAAAGGCCTGACCATACCTTAAACCCAGAATCCGGGAACAGGCACCTCCAGGGGCTTAATGGGATAGGGAATCTCAGTGGGAGGGCCCTATCCTTCTCAGGTGAGTAAATACTCAATACTGAAAAAGCATAGTGTCTCATCTCTGGCATGAAGTGGGGCATGTAGAGCTGCCATCCACCGACCAGAACAGTTGGCCTCCCAGGGAGGCTGGCCATGATGGGATGTCTTTCCCTGCTCTTTGGGACCCTTTGTGCTATCTAAGTAAGAAAGTAGTCATTGACAAAATTTTTTTGTTGTGCCCGAGCCCATGTTCCCACAATGTACTGTACAGCAATTTGCTCTACAGCTATTGCTCTATTTAATCAATGGTGGAGTCTTAGAACTCTTTTCTTTTGCCGTGTAGATTAATACTTATAGAAATTCCATTCCTCTCACTGTTATGGAGTTTAGCAAAGAAGATAAATCAGGGTGGTCAATGCAACATTTTCAGCTGGAAGTCCATGGAGGGGTCTCAAAATGACTCAATTTGGCAAAGTGAAATATTAAAGTAGGGGACCCCAAGTGTTACTTATATGAAGGGTGTGATTTTAGATAACACATAGTCATCCATATTCTATACCAAATACTATGTGACATGGCATATTTTGGACCTCACAAAACTTCCTTTGAGGCCCAGACATGAAATATCTCAAGATGTTCTAATGCTCACCTGGCACCATCCATCCCCAAAGCAAGGCTGCCCTAACTGAAGCAGGCATACTCTTAATGATAAATCAGCCACCTCCTATTCCAAACACTCATTCATTCTTTCACAGTGACTTAGTCTCAACATGGGTGTAGAATACAAATAAGTTTTACTCTAACTATTAATTCTAGGTGATTGGCAGAGGCCAATAAAATTTGAATTTGAGATTTATCAACACCCCCCCCCCACCCCCGCCACATTTCAATGAGCTTTTTTTTTAGCATGAGCAGGAACCGGGAACCAAACCTGGGTCTCCGGCATGGCAGGCAAGAATTCTGCCACTGAGCCACCATCGTACCACCCTTCAATGAGCCTTTTGGATCACAAAAACAGTCCTTTTAAAATACCTTTGTGTGCTCGCTTCGGCAGCACATATACTAAAATTGGAACGATACAGAGAAGATTAGCATGGCCCCTGCACAAGGATGACATGCAAATTCGTGAAGCATTCCATATTTTTAGAAAAAAAAATACCTTTACACTTCTTTATTTACTTAATCCCTTCCTGGATAGAATATTTGAAGATAAAAGTATTTTCTTATTTCATAATGATATGATATACTTTTATGGAGAAGAGCATGATATATTTCCATCTTTAGTTGTATATTAAATGCTACCAGATTTGAAGTATATACAGCATTCCTCCTATTTAGCAGCCTGAGAGACTATGTAATTGTTTCCTTGAAGGGTCTGATTCCCAAAATATTCATATTATTAAACTTGTAACCAGGTTTCACCACTGAGCCAGGACTAAAGGCTGGTAGTTACAACTTAATTTTAGAAAAAGTTTGCAGAAAAAAACAGTTGTTTGTTTTATATCTTTACACAGGATCTGTGTTAAGTTCAGAGTTTATAAAGGAATAAAATACTTTATATATAACTGTTTATTTATATCCAACAGAAGGTTATGCTCCTGCTAGCCATTAGATGATATGGATTTACCTTTGCACTTGATCATCAGCAAATTCAGGAAATTAACTTTCTTGTATTATAACCAACTTCAAAAGTATTGTGTCATTAGCATAAAATGAGAAGTTGTTTTCAGATATGAGGAGGCAGGAGAAAATATAGATTTTAATTTTATTGGAGAACTCAGTCATTGGATCTGAATCTTAAAGCTCCCTTTAAAATTATTTTTTTTCCTCTAAAGATAGAAGTTCATGTTAAGAGATCAATTTCTGGATTAGGTAGATTTCAGAAAGCCATGTTTGGATATTTATAAGAACTCAAAACATATACACACACACACACACACACACACAGAGTTGTTTTGCAAAATTTTCCAGTAAAAGTAGGACCACCAGATATGAAAACATTGGTACATTATTGAGCTGCCTCATATTCCTGTGGTACCTTTCGATTTCAGGAGATGCATATTATCTCTTGAGTTATTTTATTTCTATGCATGTAGCACTTTCTACACTGATTCACCTCCTGCTTGAGCTGTAAATTTTTGGAAGCATAAGCCATGATTTTACTTAGTATATAAAACTGCAACATCTTCACATTACTAAAACTGTAGTAAACTCAAGAAATATATGCAAAATATTTTTCAAAATAAGAGGTCCTGGCATAAGCAAAAGAAACGGATGCTGTCTACTACAAGCAATAAGGAAATGTAGTGGAAAGATTGTGCCAACTCCTAGGGATTCTCAAGGACTTGGGTTAGAAAATGTATAGAATCCAAGGCATCCTTGAGGAGCAAGAGATAGGACACAGTTGTCTCCATGTGCGCCAGTTTGAAGCTTTTAGTTGCCCTAGAAAATCCAAATCCTTTTTCCTGATCTAATCTTGTGGAGACAGCCATGTTTTTTAATCTTGATTCAATATTGTAGGGTAGAAACTTTGATTGGATTGTTCCATGGAGATGTGACACACCCAGCTGTGGGTGAGACCTTTTGATTAAATTATCTCCACAGATATGTGATGCGCCCAATTGTGGGTGTGATCTTTTGATTAGATGGAGATGTGACGCTGACCATTCAAGGTGGGTCTTGATTAGTTTACTGGAGCCCTTTAAAGGGGGAACATTTTGGAGAAAGCGCAGAGCCCAGCAGACATTGCCAAATGCCTTCCTGTGAGATGCTAAGCAAACCAAAACCCAGAGCTGGGTTCTGGAGGAGCTAAGTGAAGGCCCACAGATGCTTAGAGAAGAAACCACTGGCCTCAGAAGCTAGAAGCAATGGAACCAGCAACAAGGACCAGCAGATGCCAGCCACATGCCCCCACATATGACAGAGATTGGCCTTTCTTTAGTCAAGGTACCTTTCTCTGGATGCCTTAGTTTGTATATTTTTATGGCCTTAGAACTTGTAACTTAATAAATTCTCTTTTTACAAACTGTTCCATTTCTGGTATATTGCATTCCAGCAGCTTTAACAAACCAATACACCATGTCTTTGCCTCACCAGCATTAGGCCTGAATGGGAGCAAGTAATGGGCCAAATCTGTCCACACACCAGTCGTCAGGGAGCCAAGGAGGGAGGTTGTAGCCCCTCTGGCTTCCATGTTGGTAGGTAGCCCTCTGCTTCTCACCAGTCAACCCACTGGGAATGCCCCAAATCAGAATGTGGGAAAATTTTGAGTAGATAAAAAAATTTCAAAATTTGACTGACCAACAACCTCAAACATACTTTATCCAATATTACATTTCAAATATGGAATGTTCCTGTGACTGTAATGGAACCATTTCTTACAAATAAAATTGTGTGTATCCATGCTCCAATATCTCATCAGTCCAGCATCATTGGCTCATGTTTGTTTCTCCTGTTGAATCAAAATGCCCCATCTCCATTTTTCCATCCTGAGAAGCTGTTATAGTGCACAAGGTAATTAAAATTTTCCATAAAGGATAACTTATATTTTAGGTTTCCTTTCTAGTCTACAAATGTTTATAGAAGCCTAGATGTCTTAGTTTATCTGTGTTTAAACTACCTCCAATTTTTAAAAAAATCCCTAAACTTCAGCATTTTATGTGGGAAGTAGTAATCCAGTGATTCACATCTTCCATTAAATTGCTGCTGCTAAATATCAGTCTCCTAGTAAAACCTGTTTTTACTACTCCTTTACAAATAAGAAACTGCAGACTTCCAATTTTCTTTACATTGCCTTTTGAATAGTTGTACCTCGACAGCAAAAGTAAACATAGGTCTCTATAAATTTAGTTACAAAAGAATGGATCATAAGGTAATACTAAATAGGCACTATACTCTTGCATTATTCTTAAATTGGGATTAGCTTTAATGGAACAAGAGTGAATTTATTTATGGAAGAATGGGCTCCATTTCACTTATTCTTTATTATACTTTCAGTACTGTTCAGATCTTTGAAGTCTGAATTCATAGTCCCTCAACATTTAGAAAATAGTGTCTTAGACTGGAAAACACTAAAATATATATATATATATATAGAGAGAGAGAGAGAGAGAGAGAGAGAGAGAAGGAAACTTTTATGAATTCTTCCAAAAATCCTAACCTAGGAGATGCCCAAATTCATCACATCACAGTTACAGTTCTATAAGATATAATATTTCCAAGCAATTATTCAAATAAAAAAGAAAATCAGGACTTTTTTACATTTTGATTTTTTAATTAAAAATCCCGTTAAAGAAACCCTGTTTAAAATGGTTGAATTTTAGATTACATTGGAATTTTATAAAAATATGAAAATTGTCTAATAAGAGTACTTAGCTAAAGAAGCCTTTAGGTTCATTTAAAGTCTATTTAGAATCTGTTCCACTGGGTAGAATTTAATTAAATAGTCATAATTATAGAAATACCCATAAAATTGTTAAACTACCAGATGGCAATGTGGGCACTTCTTCTTGTACACAACTATATTCCTGTATTCTCAGCTGTAAAAAAAATTTAGTTCTGGGGGAGGTTTCTTCTTTAAAAAGCCTATATTTATAAACATTCAAAACATATTTTGCCACTTGATGTTTGAAAATAAATAATCCCTGTGACTTAACAACACTTGCAAAAAATAGTAATTTTTTTTTAACATGAGCCAAATAATTATAAAATCACATAGCTATTATTAATTTTGTCATTGACATTGGGAGGCTAATTTTCTTAAGTAAAGCTGTAATTTGACTATTCTGGTTCTTCAATACTCTTGCTTCTTGGATGCCTCAGAGCATTTTGGTTAATGCTACTTAATCTCCTGTTAAATTTGGCAGGAGAAAAGAAGGATGACTCACGCAAAATCAGTATCACGTAGAATGGACTGGAAAATACTGGTTGATCTCACCATGAATCGAGCAGCTGCTTGGGTTTATACCTTCCAACAGGTTTTTGGCACTTGTAAAATAAAAGTTGAAACGTGTTTTTCAACTTAATCAATGATGCGTGCAGAATCACCGATTTACAAAAACCAGCCATGTGTCCATCAACTTCCCTCTCAGCAGCCACCATGAAGACCTCTTGAATCATTTCTTATTCTTGATTAGAAAAAGAGGTTCTGGGACATTTTTTCCTACCTCGGGGCCAACATTCAGAGTTCCATGCCCTTGTGATCTTCCCCTGGCATTTCCTTCCTTCTTAGTCTCAGGGATCGATCACCCATCTGCCACGCTGTGCATTTCTCTTCCTTTACCCACACGTAAATCATCAATGTCCATCCAATTTACAGCCCGCCTCATATGTTCCTACACATGACATTAAGCCTTTTTCTTTCTCGCTAACTTTTTTGTAAATTTTTATTTGGGGGGGGAGGGAAATCTTACCTCTGCTTTTACCACTTCTTTTTTAATGAAATTTAAAAAAAAAAATCCTCAATCATGTTAAATAACTGTTTTGCTCAAGGAAAAGAATATTTCCTGCTTGGGTAAGGAAAATGTTGGGGTAATGGATATTGGTAGCATGATATTGTGAATGTAATTAATACCATTGAATTGCATACTGGAATTGGTTAAATTGGGGGGTGTTTGTATGTTTTATGATAAAAAGAAAAAAAAAACTAGTACACTGACCACTACAACTGTGAATTTTCTTAAAATGTACTTTTCAAATTACTTCACAGTGATTTTCAGTGTTGGAACGTATATAACACATTCTGCTTCAGTAACAAAATTATCCATGAAACTCAGGACTTAAAAAAAGTTTAGGTTTATTTTTCACTCAAGCTACATGTAATTGCTGTCAGTGGCAGTGGTGGAGGTGATGGTGGGAGGGGATATTCTCCATGACAACTTCCAGACTCAATTATCTGAGGCGACAGAAACAGCAATGTGGACTAGTTGTCTCAGCTGGGGAAAATGTGGGTGAAGAAATTATACCCACTCTTTATGCTCTGGCCCAGAAGTGACCATGTCACTTCTCTTCGTAGCCTGTTAGCCAGAACTGAGCACATGGCCCAGTTTTATTGCAAGTAGGACTTGAAACTTTGGGACTCATGCACACTTGGGTGCTTGTAAATATCTCTGGTGCCAGAGTGACTGCATTTGCATCCTAGCTAAGTGGTTCTCTTTGAACAGGTTATTTAACCACACTGGGATTCAGTTTTCTGATCTGTTAAATGGAGTCATAATAGGATCTATTTTGTATGGTTGTTTTGAGGCGTAAACAAGTGATCACATGCACAACACTTTGAACAGCATCTTGTGCATTGTAAATGACAGATAAATAGTCACTATTTTAAACATTTCTTTCTTTCCACTTTTAACTGAAGGACAAATGGTTAAAATAAATGGAAACATTTAAATTCAATTTCAAGTGCTTTTCTACTTCTGTTTTAGTTGCAATGAATCTATATTGTTTTTCAGTGAATAAATGTAGTAGCCATTGTATTTTGGCATTCCAGGATCCATCGTTTAGGGGTCGCAAGGCAAGCTTTGATACGCTAAGCCACCCAACTTCTCATTCACCTCACATATGACCTGAGTTAGGTTCATAGGCATGGACAATGATTTTGTTTCAAGATTGGGTAAAAGGATGGCCCTTCACTTTTTGCATGATATATTCCATAGAAGTGAGGTCTGGAATTAATATAGACATTTTGTTACTATGACAGTTACAACCTGATAACAGAGTCAGAATTTGAAGGACAAGTGTGCCAATGGAGTTACTGAGAATGAAGATGGAATTCTGATCAAACCGCACCTGAAGCTTGAAATTTTTAGAAACTGTAGTTACTACAGCCTTAATTGTTAAGAAGTTGAGATATGTTTCCTTTTTTTAATAACCAAAAACTTCCTAGCTGATAGTATTTGACCCATTATGAATTAGATAGTTGTTTTATTCCTTTGGGTTCATACCAAAGCTATCCAAAAGTTTATGAAACATTGTTCATTTTTAACAAGAAAATGTGATGTGAGCTTCAGCCTATTAGTTTACAATTTGAAAAAATAGTGCAGAAAACTGAGATTCTGAATTCAATTATCTACTACATCCCTTTTAAAATGATCTAACTTCCTGGGATTTAAAGGATATTGAACAAAAATATAAAATCTAAAAAAAAAATGGTTAGGTAAGGTTTAGATTTGGTTGACTTTTGTATCATGGTTTCCATGTGTGTGAACTCTCTAAGGATAAACACCCTGTCTTATTTAACTCTGTGCTTCTTACATCTAGCACATAGTCCCTTACCAGGTTCTAAATAAATACCTTTTAAGTGAATTCATGAATACTAATGCATACTTTTTTCGATTGTTTGCATTTTTTTAAAGAAGAGACGGAGTATAGTAAGTAGTTAAGAATATGGGCTTTTTTGTCAGATCTGTATCCAATTTGAAGCTGTCACCTGCTACCTATTATTTAACATATTTCAGCAGACTTATGTGTTGAATGAGATCATAGTAGAGCCTATCTCATGGAGTTATTAGGACTGAATGAGATGATGCATGTAACATATTAACATTCACATATAGTAATAGTAACATTAATGATGCTCATATTTTCCCACTGCCTTTTGCAATAAATATGCTTTACTTTAATGCCTTTAACTTAAAATTTTTATTTTGTATGCTGTATGCTGGGGGTCTTTCATTTCATTCTTTTTTCCATGTAACTATCCCATTTTTGCAGCACCATTTGTTGAATATTTTGTCTGCAGGGGCTGGGAATTGAAGCCGGGTCTCCCACACGGCAGGTGAGAATTCTGTCACTGAACTACCCTTGTACCCCTAACCTAAAATTTTTGAACATACATTGTGGCTATTGTGGTGACATTCCAGTATGGAAATGTTTAGATTTGAATAGAGCATGTTCAGAAATCCTCACTAATACAAGACCACAAGAGTATCCCTAATGTTATGCCAAAAGTGAGTGATGAGGGGGGAGGGTTCCATGGTGGCTCAGTGGCAGAATTCTCGCCTGCCATGCCGGAGACCCAGGTTCGAGTCCCGGTACCTGCCCATGAAAAAATTAAAAAGTACAAATAAAAAAGGAAAGAGTGAGTGACAGGTACTTGCCCTCATAGCACTCAGATCAAGCACTTTACAAGTTAGAAAATATGGGGCAAATGTAGTAAATGAATTTTTTATCTTAAAAGTTAATAGATTCTTTATATATAGCAATGCTTTAGCAAAGCTATTCTCTGGGAAGGATTAAAAAATAAAGACCCAAATAGACAGAACTTATGCCTCAGAGAGTGAGTGAGCTTTCTTTTCTACAAGAAAGCTCTTGCAGCTCTTATCAGGAAATATGCAGAGTGACCTGCTGGGGTGGGGGTGGGGGTGAAAAAAAGTGACTCAAGCAGCATGTCAACTGGGGTTCCTCACTGGTTTAGTCCAGAGGTTCTCAAACTTTAGCATGGAGGATTCGTTGAAACACAGACTGATGATTTGTAGGTTTGTTTGGGGCCCAAAGATCTGCATTTCCAGCAAGTTCCTAAGTGATGCTGATACTGCTGGCTTGGGAAGCACATTTTGAGAACAACTCATCTGGTTTATACTGGGCCAGTGGTCTAGTGCTTCCTTCTCCTGCCTGATAAGGAAATCTAAAGCAGTGTTTTTATGAATAATATATATAACGGATACAATTCATTTTTCTTAGATTTTACCAAATTTTTATTAAGAATTAGCTAATGAAGTTTAATTTTTTTATATGGATATATACTATATACAAACATACTGAAATCCTGAGAGTGGCACGTAATATATAGCTATCTCATAGGCATATTTAACAATTAAACATAATTAGATGCAAAAAGCACTTTCAGCCATTGCCAATAAATAAGATAAGAGAACTTCACTTAAATGGATACAACTAAAACAACAATTAAACACCATGTTTCACACATTAGAAAGGCAAAAACTAAAATATTTTATAATATCATGTACCCTGTTGATGGAAGTCTCAGGTGATGCACCTAGAAAGGGTACTTTGAGGCTTTATCTAGGGGGTGAGATTTGAAGCCATTATTTATAGCTTCTTATGGTTTCTTATATTAAAGTCAAGCAATTAACTTCTATATTAGTAACAAAATATACAATATAATGTCTTAAAACCTAGTCTTGCTCTAATAGAAATATGGACATATATTGAAAATTGACTTTGCCTGTCCTTTGTGAATTCAAAAATATCCTTTATCCTATAAGTAATGGAATAGTTTTGCAAACGATGCATTTACTAAATTAATAGTGGACTATGGTAAAGAGGCGAAGGAGGAGAGAAGGCACACACAGACAGGTAGGGAGATAATACAGGGACAGGAACTTTTGCTCGGAAGGAGGAATTATGATGCTGTCCACTTGGGGTGTGAGGTCCATATGTCAGTACTAGACATCTTCTCTCTGCAGAAATATCCATTAGCTGGTTAACTGCTCCTCACACATCTCCAGCTGCTCTGACCATATAATGGCAGTTGTTCTGGGCTGGCTGATGGGGTTACATTCCCATATTTTTAAGGAGCTATGTACCAGGGAAGCACAGCTCAAAAAAGCATAGATAGTAGCTAACAGGATATATCAAATGGAAGCCCTGCTGGGTTTGTGGCCATTCTCTTTATTTCCTTGAACAGATGTCCTCTGTTCACAGGAGAATCTCTTCCACGGCAACATAAGATCATCTTTCCCAAACCTCTAAACCTCATCAGTGATTATGCAAGTATGGCAAAATATATTTGGAAGTAAAAGAACAGCAACAACAAAACACTATAAATTACAAATATCAAAACCTCTATCAGCTCCAACACCAAAAACATATCAAATGAATTCTTTTCTGAGAGCTAAATTCCTTGGCATTTAATTCAAATAAATATTAGGTGAAATAATCATATTATACCCTAAAGAGGTTAAACGAGGTTGGAAAATATTAAAGAAATTAACTCACATTTAGGACAAAGTTAGTCTGTTTTGTAAGCCTCTGGGAACCACTTAACCGAAATTGAATAATCTTGCATAATAGCAGACGGACTGAATGCTCTAGAAGTTTGCTGATTTAGCATTTAATTCTTGCAGAGCTATTATTGGGAAAAGACATTCTGTCAGATAAGAAAATTGACACTGCTACAGTGTTTAGATTTTTAAAATGTCTAGTGGGAAGATGAGTTTTGTAGCGATAACATGAAATTTGGAGATAAACGTACACATATCTTCCAGTTGCATAATAAACACCCAAACCTATCTCTTTTCATGATTCCAGTTGACCCAGCTGTGCAAATGTGGGTTGATTAATAGACGGAATGCATGAATATTTCTTTGCCATAGGCCTGAATCTTGTACCGATTGTTTTTTCTATTTTTCTGTTTTCTGACGTCACAATATACATATTCTTTTGTTAAATCTTGACGCGTGGTAAGTTCACCTCTCCAATGCTGGTATGTGTTCTAGGTTGATAATTTGCCCATTTTTAGTTTAATAATAAAAATAAACAACTTATCAGACTTACAGAGATAGGCTATAAGAAATCAGAATCTCCCTTTTTTAGAATCCAGCCTTTTTTCTTATGTTTTAATTATGTCAGCACTGGTAGTGTTCTGCATCTTTTCTCTTCTGGAGGTCATTCTCCACACTCACTCTTGAGTGATATTTCTGAAGCCTACGTAAATCAGAATTTTCAGCTGCCCAGAAACTACAAATGATCCTCCTTTGGTTGCAAAAACTGACATTCAAACTCTTTGCCAGGGCACAACGTGGCTCTGTCTTAGTGCTGCCTCACCTCCTGCTACGTAATTCCACACGCCCTTGTCCCACTGCACTCGCCGTAATTCCAGGTACTGTCTGTAGTCTACACTCCCTCCGCCCTCTGGGAGGATCAGCCTCCATCACATCAGCCCCTGGGCAATTCCACTCACAACTCCACCTTGTGTCCCTGATGACTTCGTACCCCAAGCCTGAGGCTCAGGGTCAGTCCTTCCTGAGAGCTGGAAGGTCATTGCTTCCTCTCATCCATAATTTCAGTCTGCCACTGAGAGAAGACTGGGTAAGAGGAACAGAATCTACTGATGGTTTAGGGAAGTCTAGAAGAAATTTCAATAAAGCAGAAGTCAAAACCAGATCTCAATGTAATTGTTTACAAAGTTTGGGGGGAGCGAAGATGATTGAGACTATTCTCTGATGTCCCTCATAGGCAGTCCCCATTGTGGGGTCTAATTTTCTGTTTCCATGATATTTACTAGGTCCCCACTTCTAGAGTAAAAATTATGTCTTCAAAACCTCCACAGTCAAAGCTTTCATTTCCTTTTAGGAAAGTCCAACCCCACTGATAGAGGTTAATATAATCCTAGTACATCCCCCCCATCCCCACCACCAGCCAGGATAGCTTGGGGGGGGGTCACAAAGCCCACCAGCAGCATGATTTTCAAATTCTGAGACAGTAATTCAAACATTTGCACCACAGCTGGATTTGGGCAGAACAATGTCACGTTTGCCTTGGCCCTCTGAGTGCTGCAGGATGGCTCAGAACAGGTGCTACCTCATTCTCTGAGTTCTTTTCACATAAGAGGGGAAGGTATGACCCTTTTTCCTGCCTATAGCACCCCAGCCTCCTCTTGTACATACTTTGATGGGACATGTAGACACAGATACACCCCCCGTCCACACGCACACACACGTGCACACCAAAATATACACGTGCATTGGACTACATTCATCCATTCGATAGATCTATTTTGAGACCTTCCACATGCCATCCACAGTGATCAGACGTGTGTTTAGAATGTTGAGCAAAGCAACCTTGGAGTTCACAGTGAATTAGGCAGATATCGAGTCACGGCAAACACAGATCTTTAACTAGATGGTCTGATAAGTACAGTGAAAGAGAGTTGAAAAGCGTGTTGAGATAGCCCAGCCAGGGGACCTGACTCGGTCTCAGTCAGAGAAGGTATCCCTGAGGAAGTGAGTCTGAATTTCTATCTGATTTTCATCAGCATTGATTAGGTGAAAGAGGAAATCCTGGGAGCAGGGGAAGCCTCTTTTAGGACTTACAATTGCTCCAGCGTGCACCAGGTAGCATGAGACTGACTCAAGACAAACCCATCATTCACAGGAAACATAATTACAAAGATATGCTTCTATAATGGAGCATGCATAAAATCATATTCATACCTGAAGGGCTGTATTTTTAAAGTCCTGACCTGCCTAGATTGAAAGGAAAAATATACATTTATCTCATATTTGAAAAGCTCTCTCAAACATTTAACACCAGCGCCTGCTAACATTATTTCTGGAACCCTTTTCCTTTGATCACACAAGTCTTGGTGGCACTTTATCTTCTGGCAAATAACAGACTGATTACACACATTTGCTTTAGCCTTCTGAAATTGCTGGGAAAGAGCATATCTATAAATACACAGAGATAATTGATGGTCAAAATGCCAGTTGGGGTTTGAGTTCATTGAACAGTCTTAGGCTCAAGAAAGAGAGTAAGTAAAATTGTTCTAGGATTGTATTGCTTCTAAAGTTTCTCTCCTTTATGAACTACGATTTCTAAATAGACCTCAGTGACATTGCTGCACATTCAGAATACGTGTCTTTTCTGAGTAGTCAAAATGCAAACATCGTGATTTCTTAACCTATTAATTCATTAACGTTTGTTAAATGCATATGTAAGCGTGACAGATTAACACAGCAATGCAAGTTGTACAGAAGGCCATCAAGTATAAAAGAAAGTCTTTTGACCTCTAATTCCCAATTTAGCTTGCCGAGGCTTCGTACTATGAGAGCTGCTTTTTGTCTTATTTTTGTCCTTAGTATATACCTAGTCGATCTTTCCATATAAACACACAAGGACTTCCACATGGCGTTCCACCCTGTGATTACATTTAACCTGTCTTGATGTATGTGCCAGAGACACAGATATTGCCAAATATTTAATTTTCTCCCCTACATAATTGGGCACAACCATATGTCAATAGCAGCCAATGCAATGGCCAGCAAATTCTCCTGGCTTTCTCTTCCCTGCCCAGTGATCCAGAAGTGTGTGTGTGTGTGTGTGTGTGTGTGTGTGTGTGTGTGTTCCAGAAGGAAGAGCTACAACATGGTGGAGTTTCCATCTGTCTGGGTGACAGGCTATGTGAGTCAGAATTGTCCCCCAACTACCCCATCCTTCCGTGCACTGGGCATCCAGCAGGAGCAAGATATAGCTTATTAGCAAGCAAGAAACATTTTAATCTACCCTGGCATTTGTCCATGGGGATGGTTTCCACAGTGTTTCAGCACAAATTCAGTAGCCCGTCTGTGACTATAAATGTGCTCCTTCCTCTCTATGTCATGTCTATTAGCCACCATATAAATTATCTTATCTTGTGGACCAGTAAAAATTTAAATCAGAACTTTAAAATCCCCCAAGCCCTTTGTAGCCACGTCAATTTCATTCTTATCTTCTTTCTACTTTACCAAATAAAATTTTGTGCAGATATGTGTGTGTGTGTTAACTACAGTTCTTATTATGAAAAAGTAGTTTCTTTGTTGTTTTTAGTTTATAATATCACCCCCTGGCTTGTGTCTGTCTTCCCTCTTTTATATACCAGCCTATGAGTTGACACTCTAACATGACCCAGTCTTTGCCTCATTATGGTGGTATCATATCTGATGCCAAGATTTTGTTTCTATAGATAACTTGGTACCACCTGTACCTCGATGTGCTGGTTTGAAAGGATTTATGTACCCTAAAAAAAGCCATGTTTTGATTCTGATGGGTCTTGTGGGAGCAATGGTTTCTTCTAATCCCTATTCAACACTATAGGCTGGAAACTTAATTAGGTTATCTCCAAGGAGATGTGACTCAACCTATTGTGGGTATTAAACTTGATTAGATGGAGACATGATTTCACCCATTCGAGGGGGTCTTAATTCATTTACTGGAATCCTATAATAGAGGAGACATTTTTGGAAAGAATGCCTTTTGAGAATAACAAGAGAAAACCACAAGATTCTGAGAGAGCAGAGAAGGCCGCAGAACCATAAAGCAGAGAGTCCACCAGCCAGCGACTTTTGGACATAAAGAAGGAAAATGCCTCCTGGGAAGTTTCATGAAACAAGAAGCCAGAAGGGAAACCTAGCAGAGTTCGCCATGTGCCCTTTCAGCCAAGAGAGGAACCCTGAACATGATGTCATCGGCCTTCTTGAACCAAGGTATGTTTCCCTGGATGCCTTAGATTGGACATTTCTATAGACTTGCTTTAATTGGGACATTATCTCGGTCTCAGAACTGTAAACTAGCAACTTATTAAATTCCCCATTTTAAAAGCCATTCTGTTTCTGTTATATTGCATTCCAGCAGGTAGCAAACTAGAACACTAGATTCCAACCACCTATTCTGATACTTTTTGGAATCCCAAACTGAACAACCATTTATTTAAATGATAAGATAAACGTTGCTGACATATGTGATGTATATACGGTCATTCACAGCACACACACACTGTCATTCATTTCCTCAGAGAAGGGTCCCTAACAAGACACTTGTCTTCAGAGCACACACAATTTTAATTTCACAATTAACTGCATGACTATCTGATTATTACATGATTCCCCGATGCTGCGTGAAGGCAGGATCCATTTGTTTCAGTTCTCTACTGCAGCCCAAACCCTTGGGATAGCACCAGCTCATTCTAGGAGCTCAACAAACATGTTCAGAATAATGTATTTTATTGAATTCTAAAGATGGGTACTTTTATAATTAACATAATGATAGCTGAGACTTTTTTTTTTCCAAAATATAAATCTGGAGCATGAACACATAATTTGAGAAGATCAGTATTGTCCCTTTTATTTTTTCTTAAAGATGGAAATTCTGACATGTATTTTGTAAGGTATTTAGATAAGTTATGATCTTTATGTGATTGTATGTGCCTATATGTCTTGATAAAGATTAAATATACATGTATTGCGTGTGTGTGCATGTACGTGCATCAGTGAACTCTGTAAAATGGTAATTTGAATCAGTGATTCTCACTGGGGCTGATTTTGCCCCTGGGAGCATTCAGCAACATCCAAGACATTTTCAGCTGTCATAATGGAAAAGGATGCTACTAGCTTATCAGAATAGAGGACTAAGCTGCTGCGGCTAACATCCTGCCATGCACAGGCCAGGCCCCCTACAGCAAAGAATTATCTGCCACCACCCCACCCCCCAAAAAAAGCCTGTTCCAAGATGGGGAAATACCGATATAAAACATGAGCTTTAAATTTAAAATACACAGTTAGTGCAATGCATTTCAAACGTGTGATATATGTGTTTATTGAGAGTTTGTGAATGTGGTGATTCCTTTTGTTAGACTTAAAATGTCTATCTCCATCAAACTGACCCCCAATCCTGTTGCGATCCACTGAGGGACAAAGTCATCCCTGAAGCTGAAAAAAAAAGGGGGGGAAGTGAGCTTCTGTTTTTCTCAGGTCCCTGTGTGCTGGGCGCCTGGGGATAGCACCCTGCTAAGGCCCACGGGGGTTCTAACAGGACACACGCAATCATCACCTCCTTGAAGAGATGGAAGACCCCATGCTCAGAGTCTCAAGGTCAGTTGCCAGAAACAGTGGACTTGAACTAATGCCTCATCCCAAATACCACTAAAAATTTGCCTTCATAAATCCTCACTCTCAGTGTGTTTATATAAAAGCTTATGCATCACCAGCATTAGAGGCAAGCCTAATTCCCTTGTGCGCCCAGAATGGATAATGTGAAAAGTGAAAGGTCTTTTCCATTCCCCAGGGGAGGTGACCATCCTTATGATACTCTAAGCTATTCGATTAGCCTTGTGCAAGGGAACAAAGAAAGCTGTTCTCTGTGTGCCTCAAGCGGCAACTCTTAAAACACACTTACCTAAAACACTTTGAAAACTAAGTTTTGCCATTCTTCCTTGGCCTTGGAGGATTAAATAATTTATAGGTCTGCACGTTGAGCATAGAAATGTTTTGTCATTGATGTTTCCATTAAATTGAACTTGCTTGAAGGTAGCATGGGGGGATGAAATTCTTTCCAGTGGATATTCTGATTCCTTTCACTCATTTACCAAGGATGCTTATTGACACTTTACATGAATGGGATTCTGCCATTGGACATCAATTTTACAATGCTGTGAACAATCAGTGCATGGAGAAGATTTGTTACAAAGAACTTGCACACCAATAATTTTTTTCTTTATCATTTTTTCCTTTTCTTTTATGCAGCAGAAAGATTTCTCCTTGGATTTTGCATTACGCACCTACAGAGAAGCAAAAAACCCATCTGGTAACTTACCGCAACTCCTTGCTCAGGGTCAAGTGGCACAGGGGAGATCGGGTTTTCTCCTGCTCTCAGAACTCAGAGATGGGATGTAAACAACCACAGAGGAAGGGAGAAATGAAAGGGGACAGTTCTTACAGCAGCGATCAAAATGAAGGAGAACAAGGGCGGTGCAAACCTGGCTCAGTGGCAGAGTTTTCGCCTGCCATGCCAAAGACCCCAAGTTCGATTCCTGGAGCCTGCCCATGCCAAAAAAAGAAAAAGAAAAAAAAGAAGGAGAGCAATAAATACCCCAGCTACTGGGATGGAGGGTCTGGCTCTCCAAAGCAACACAAACTGATAAAAATATAATGCATGCCACCTAAGTAATTTTAAATTTCCTAGTAGCCAGCCTAAAAAAAAAAAAGATGAAATTAATTTTAATATTGTAGTTTACTTAACACAATCTATCCCAAATATCCTCATTTTAGTAAGCAATAAATATAGAAGTTATTTGGCTATTTTACGTTCATTTTATCAAATTAAGTTTCTGAAATTTGGTGTGTGCTTTACACTTATGACATAGCTCAACTTGGACTGGCCACATTTCAAGTGCTCAAAAGTCAGATGAGCCTGGTGGCTACCGAATAGAGCAGAGCAGCTCTAGAATTTGAACAAAGATTCCTCTGGCTATGGGGAGCTGAGTAGAAGCTGAGTAATGAATGACATCTACATAAACCCACTGTGGACGATTTATACCCTGGAAGGTGCACACAGACAAAGGACTACAGGGCTGTTGTGTGTATTCTTCTGGACCATGTGTGACCCTGGGCATCTTGCAGCAGGTTTACTGGATCAACCCTGTCTTTTGGAATGGGCTTTAGGAAATAAAGATGGGGGAAGAGGACGGCATCTCAGTTATTGCAGTACTCAATGCAAGGGACGTGCTAATGAATTTTGACTCAGTAAATGATTGCAGAAGTCTACAAGTAGGAAATGGAATTAAGAATGCAGACAGAAGATTAAAGGCTGGGGTGAAACATTTGCACTCCATTTGCTTGTGTGCTGCAGTATGGAACTGATGCACTATACATGCAAACATTAATATTTGGAAATTAATATACACTTTACTAATGTATCATTTCCCTTGTTCGCAAAATAATGCAGGAAATAAAGGAGAGCAAAATAATAAACATGAGATGTAGTGTGAAAAGAAAAAGAGAAAAATAGAGATGGGGCCATTTAATGGAGCCAGCCAAACTGCCTTGAAAACTCAGAAAGAGGCGACCAAGAGAAACACAAAGCATTCCCATATTTCACTAAAAAAATAGGAGTTAGGATTTTATAAGTCAACCTGGGAAAGCAGTTTTTAAATGGGGTAAAGTGAATTTACAAATATCATCTTGAGGCATATGACCTTATCTATAAATTAAGGTGGTCCAGACATTTCATTCACTCTAACCTGCCCAGATACGGCAACTTTTAATTTCTCACGGATGCCCCTAATTGCATATACTGCTCTGTCTTCTTGCCAACACCTTCCTCATTTTGTCCACCTTCCTTCCAAGTGTTCTTTGTGCCATTGACCTTACTGGCCATGGGTAACCATTCTGGACTTTGGAGGGTAACCTCCAGTTACGCCGACCCCCTGATTAACTCCTGATTCATAGCTCCAGGGTTCACCAACAGCCTTATCTTCTCCCTGGTCCTAACTGTCCAGAGAATTTGTTCTTGTTCCAGGTATTTCCTAAAACAGGGGGATAGAAAGTGTATCTCTAAAAGATCTAAAATGTAGACAATTTATGAGAGTCAGAATACTATTTCAGATGGATAGATCATTAGCCTGTGAAGTGTGGCCTTTCAAAATGTTTTATGGTCAAATATCTGATTGGAACATTTATGAGTTGCACTCCTGTAAATCCTTTAGCAAATTATATCTATAAATGCAAATAAAAACATCTTGGAAGCATATTTTCCATCATTCATCATGAGGCTGTTGCTCCTCACAATTATGAATTCAGCAAAGCAAGCAGAGTTTTCTACAACAATGGATCTTTAAACATTGCTAGGTGAAATATATGATATGTAAATTAAGATATTTAGCCTAGCCAAACAGCAAAATCATTGAAACTAGCAACATTATAAGCAGACATCATTAGGAACTAATCTTTTTTTTCCCAAGGCATTAATGTAGGAACATAAGATTATTTATATGAACTAACAATCATAGCATGTCTATTTGAAAAATTGGTATACATAAGGAAGCAGTACCTTCCATTTTAATTGCAGAAAAGTTGGCTTCTTACCTACCTATCTTACATGCTCTAATGTTAAAATAAATAAATACTTAAGTTTGTAGAGTCAAGAATCTCCAAATCAGTGGTCATTGGATTCCAGAAATTATGGATGTGATGGAATTTTGTAAAACTTTTCAGTGTTTTTCATGCTTTATTTAATTGAGTAAGTTCAGAACTTTACAATTTTGGCAAATATTCCCTAGAGTTCTGTGGGTCACAAGGATAATGGACATAGTCTGGCATTTTATGAAAGGAAAGTTACATTCTCTAGCTTTGTCGAAAAAAGAAATGATTTTTCTCTGGAATTTACCATTAGATTTTATTTAGGAAACAAAGAAGGAACAGATGAGATAAGAACATGGGATTTTTTTTCTCTCTTTTAGTATACATTATCTCTGAGAATGTACAATATATTTTAAGTAAAGTTTACATATTACTTAAATACATTTTATGACCATGTTTTACCGTTCCCAGTGAAATATATACTCCATGTATTTGTAGTCATTTTTCATGTACAAATTAGCTCCCCTTTAAATTAAAATATCAGATTTAAATGCAAAGATATCACACAGGTAATAGTTTACCAAGTAAACTATTATATCCTTAAGAAATTCTCATTTCTAAAATACCCCATTAAATCACACGAAATAACAGAAAGAACAGATAGAAAGATAAGCACTTACTAGTAGTTACAAATGGAAGACAGTTTACAAAACACACTTCTTTGAGTTTTAATTCATGCCATTTTAAATTTAGAGGATGAATCTATGTAAAAAAAAAAATTATGAGAGGAAACGCAAGTCAGAATGGTAAAAAAATAAGGACAATGTGAGAAGGGATTTTGCCGGTAATCTGAGGCAAAACCACTTCCAGAATTGACCTCGTGTCCCACGTGGAATTTTGCTTAGGTTTGTCCTTATATTTTTTCCAAGATTTAATCTCCCAGTGCTTTAGATTCTTTCTGAAGCGGGATCATCTGAAAAGAGGTGGGGGGAGGGGGCGCGATCGGGTGCCTTGATCTGTTGTTATTCGGGCATGTTTCAGTTTGCCGTATTGGTTTGCAGGAAAAGGAACTAAATTATTGCAAGCGGTGATTAGCTAATGAAAAGATACAGGGCTCCCACGAATCTTCACAGCCACTGCATTATTGACTTAATGATCTGTCTTAATGAGCTCTATAGCCACTCTCTGTTGAGAATGTTGCTAGTTTTCCTCTTTGCACATTGTTTTCTCCTTTCAAAGTTTCAAACATTGCAGTCATGGAACAATTTGAATTCCTATCGACTGCACCCACCTACGGCTCTTCCCCAAAACTGAACTCAAAACTGGTCAGACGCGTTTTCATTTTATTATGTTTAAATTACAAAAAGAGAGGAGACTGTTAAAGGTCAGATGTGCATTCCTCTTCCTCCAGTCGAAAGAGAAATCAGAGAAATTGTTTCAGAAAAATCTCAGATATATTTTTCATTTCCAGCTAAGGATTTAAAATGAGGCTCAGGCTGGATTTGTTGAAGCTGTACCTGAATCCCAGTCTTTGCCTTAGTTTCCCAGTGATGAATTTTCCATGGACATGAACTCTACCTGGAACCAGTATTCGACATGGTTTTTGAAAAGTTTGAATCACTCTTACTCAGGGTTAACTGTGCATGTGACCTTTTACAAAATTAGAATCCAGTGTGTCTTTGAAGTAAAACGCCTAAAATATGCTGGATGATACACACAATAAGATAAATTCTTAAGGCAGCTCAGATTGATTCCAATACAACTCTCTGTTCAAAGACAATTTTCAGCAATTCTCATTCACCCTGCCAGATGGCATTATTCTCCAGGCCTATTCTGGTCTCTGGATGGGGCTACTATTTTTGCCTTTTCAGCGTCTATTATAAAACACAAGAATGTGAAATACACCCATGTTTCTCAGACTTGCTTAATTGTGGATATGGTGAAGCTACTTTATTAAACTGTTAAAACACATACATGTTGCAACTCTGGGCTGCTTAACACTAGACTCTTTCATCAACTAGAAGGTGAAATGTTTATTTTTACATAATTTAGTGCAAATGTCACATACAGCATGCCCTTTTCCCTCTGAATGTGTTTATGTGTATGGCCTAAGAACAAAGACATTCTCTTGTGTAACAAAAGTACAGTGATCAAAACCAGGAATTTTAATATCGATGCATTATTGTTGCCTAGTCTATGGTTCTTATTTGTGTTTTGTCAAGCATTACAATCATCCTTCATCGCCTTTTTTTTTTTCCTCTGTAGTACAACTCTAGTCCAGGATAACGGGCTGCATTTAATCTTTTTAGTATTCTTTAACCTGGAATGGTTCCCTGGTCTTTCGTGGACCCAAACATGGCCTTGACTCTCTAAAGCACATACAGTAGTTGCTTTACTGAGTGTTTCTGAAGTTGGCTGTGTCTGATGTTCCCGCAGGTTAGATTCAGATTATGGCTGACTATCATCCAAGTGATATGTTGTCTCTCTCAGGGTATTGTATCTGGAGCCACATGATGCCCTCATGCTCTCTTGGTGATATTAATTATGATACCTATCAAGGTATTACCCAGTTTACCCACTGATTACTTAGTTATGATTTTTTTCTTACCCTAAATTATGTATATAATTTGTATATTCATTATATTATATTATTATATTACCATGAAAATATTCTATCCCTTATGAACTTTCAACTTAGCATCTATTGGAGATTCTGGCCTGAAACAACCATTACTATGATTGCTACAAAATGGAAATTCTGCAACTCCACCACTCCCTCCACTTTTTCAGTAAGCATTCTACTGCAGAAAAGAGCCCTTTTATTTCACTTACAGATGTATATATGGTCAGATGTAATTATCTTTTTATTAGCAGTAGAGTAAGTAGGGGCTCATGGATTCCTATTTTATTCTATGCATTATGATTGATTCCTGTCCTTATTTCTTCTCACACTCAAATTATTCCAGATTTGGTCCATGTAGTTACCTTCAAACTTGTTTTTATGTCCCACTGTTATCTCCCATTATTTTTGTGTGCACACTTTTCCTTAGTTTTTGCCACAGATTGTATGTGTGTGTGTGTGTGTGTGTGCATATGTATATATGGCATTATAAGCATAATATGGCATACTATGGGATAATGTGGTAATGCCGAACGTAGTTAAAAAACACTAATGAAGGCAAAACATTCTGACATCATATTTGGAGTGATGTTTACAATTTAACAGTTCTGTGAATATACAGCTAGATGACCAGCTAACATGTTAGATTATTTCCTGCCATACATCTCACATTTACATGAAATTGTTTCCAAAACCATAACTATCTAAACTCAATGGGATTCGTCGATGTTTAAATTATAGTTGTGCTTTGCACACTGATTGAAGACAATTGTTTTGCTCAAATGCACACATTCATCTTACTATTCCCTAAGCAGATTGCCCACTTCTTGGTGATATTAATTATGATTAATATCTCATCATAATATTTTATTTTATTTCCATTCCTGCATCACTTATTACCCACTAAATTTTTCCATTTGAGAATTCACATTCGTTATTTTTTACCCCAGCACATCTTGCCCTCACACCTTTTCTTCCTTTTTCATGGTTTTCCAAATCACCTATTCTCAAAATCTTGAAGAAATGATTGGCTTATCTTTCTTCGTTCCCCTTTAACCAAAAGGTCAGTAACTTCTATAGATTATTCTACTGAATTCTCTTGCCTTTCTCTCTCTGTCCCTGTGTTTCTGGCTGCACAAAAACAGTCCAAGTCCTCAGTGACCACTTCCTTCATTGAACTTACACTGCCCTGTCTCGTATCTCTCTTCTGCCTTAAGCTATTTCAGTTAATGATCCTTCTACTACTTGTGCTTAAGCTTCTAAAGTTCCCTCCACTTTGCGAGTAATTAAAGAATCATCCTGGCCTTCTAAGCTCTCTATAATCTGGCTTCTCAGTCTTGAAGGCGAACGGATGCCAATTCTTACCACTGCTTGGCACACCTCTCCCCATAAACACCCCACATTCTCCTTCTTTTCTTTCTGTGACTCTGTAGGACCACTCTAAGAGAGAGGACATGCCATGATACTCAAAGAAACTTTATTCAGCCCTAAGACAGCTAAGAGCTAAGAACACATAACAGGTCTATGAAAATCAAACAGATGAATGAGCAATATTAAAATTTATTATACAGCACTTGGGATTTTCCCTTCCTGTAAAGACCCAAAAGGAAAGAATTAACTAATATATGTTCTTACATATATTAAAACAACTTTTAAAACAACTATACCTGAATGAAAACCTGTTTGATGCTCCACTGCCCAGGTTCTTAATGACTTTTCAGTTCGGAATGGCAGTTTTCATTTTTAATATTTTCCATGGTTTTAAACTTAAAAATGGAAGTTTAAAGCTTTTTAACTTTATCATCATCATCATCATCTGGTTATATAGATGAAGTTCACCATGTTATTATTGGCCTTTCTTTCCTTTCTTTTGTATTCCCTTATTCTCATTATTAATTTCTCACTCCAAGCACCATATACTTTGTTATTATCACTTAATTAATATCAAGCATTGTATTCCTTTCCTGTGGCTGCTGTAACAAATTACAAAATTTTCTTATCTTTTTCTTCTTTACTGGTGCTGTACCCAGTGTTACACAGCCAATGTCCAATTAATATCTGCCAAACAAATGAACAGGTCTTTTCTTTGTTTTTATCATGCCACATGCATTCTTAATGGATTATGGCTGGCCATCCTCTAAGTATATCACCTCAGCAAGTGCAGGTCTCTAACTCTGAAAGGATTCAGGGAAAGGCGTCATGGTTGACAGATGAAGAGGGAATTATAGAGAGTTCCTGTGTTGGGAATCAGTTTGGATCAAATGATTTCTTCATTCTTCCCCAAATTGGATTCTATACTTCTATATTCATTTCAGGAATTGGCCTCATTCACATTCAAACAAGGACCCATGAATGGAGTGTTCATTTTTTGCTTATTTTCTTCTCTGTTACTTAAGATTCATCTTGATATCAGGTGATAAATCTGTTTGAGATTCCTGTGGCTACTGTAAGAAATTACCACAAATTTGGGAACTTTAAACAACAAAAATTTATTCTCTCACCATTCTGGAGGCCAATAGTCTGAAATCAGTATCACTGGGACATGTTCTAGGGGAGAACCTATTCTTGCCTCTTCGGGACACTGGTGGCTGCCAGTATTCCTTGGTTTATGGCTGCATCATTCCACTCTCTGTCTATGTGGTCACATCACTCTCCTCTGTGTGTGTCTTCTCATCTTCTACATGTGTCACATCTCTCTCTATCTCTCTTCTTTCAGGACAATTCTGAGTGCCTT
>PVIY010023925.1:0-38733 GCA_004026745.1 Myrmecophaga tridactyla | reverse complement strand
CTAGGGCCTGGGCTTGTAAATTTACGCTTTGGTGGAGGTGGGCCTGTTGGGCGGCTTTGGCCAAGTCCTCCCGGTTATTAAAGACTTTAAAGACCATGGTCACCAGGTCATGTATGGGGGTTTGAAGGCCATCCTTGGCCTTTTTAAATTTCTTTTTAATGTCTGGGGCAGACTGAGTTATAAAGTGGGTGGCTAGGACCGTGGCTCTGCCTTGAGATTTGGGGTCTAGCCTAGTGTGCTGAATAAGAGCTTCAGTAAGATGATTTAGAAAAACTGCTGGGTTTTCTGAAGCTTCTTGGGTAACCTCCCAGATTTTATCACAATTAACAACTTTTTGGGCTGCCTTTTCTAATCCTGCTAATATACATTCAACCATTTGGTCCCAGTGCTTGTGGCCAGCCCCTCTCCCCTGATAGTCCCAGTTAGGCTCTTCCATGGGAACTGTGATCTTACCAACTGGCATGTTAGGATTGGAAAGGTGTAACTGATCCAAATGCACACAGGAGGCAGCTATGATATGACTGTGCTCATCGGGTTTGAGAGTAGAGGACAGGATTACATAAAGATCATACCAGGTAAGGTCATAAGCCTGGGTTAAATGACGGAACTCTTTAATATACACTTTAGGATTTGCAGAGTAGGACCCTAGGCGCTTTTTGATAGCCACCAGATCAGAGAGAGAGAGAGAAAGGAACGTGAACATGGACCACACCTCGATTCCTGTGACTTCATGAACGGGACAGAGAAGTGCAGAAGATGACACCAGGGCAGAAGGTGGCACTGGAGGGCCATGTGATAGAGGACAATGGAGTGTGAAAGATGGCACCAGAGGGTCATGTAATGGAGGACAAAGGTGGGCTTAGACCACGCTTTCGGCTTCCACGAATTTATGTGAGGAATTAAGGAGTGTGGAGGGTGGCACCAGAGCAGAAGACAGTGCTCATGTGACCTGGTGTGCGAGCTGACTGGATAAGCGAAAGGTTCTGGGGCATAGGGAGGGTGAGGGGGGTTAGTAGGAGGGGCTGGTGGAGAGGCAAGCTCTTCTGGCTCATCGGAGAAAGCAGAAGCTGAGGATGAGGGAGGAGTAAGGGAAGGAGCAGGTGAGGTTTTCTTTGCTACAGGGAGAACTTGAGCAGTATTGCAAGTAGCACATAAATCAGGCTGGGATATTAGATGCCAGAAAGCCTGGACATATGGGACCTCTGACCACTTGCGGTTCTGTTGGCAGAAAGTGTCCAGATCAGAGAGGACCTTGAAATCTAAGGTGCCTTCAGGTGGCCAGGCTGACCCATTTGGGAGGGGATACAAGGGCCAGGCTATGGTAGACAGGAATATAAGCTTTTTTGTTTTTATGGATATGCCCAATTTAGCCATATTGCAGATTAAACATCCGAGCAGGGTTTCTGGGTCTGGGCGGGATGACTCACTGGCTCAGAAGGCACAGGTCGGTAAAAGTCTGCTTGGAGAATAGGCCAGCTGATAGGCAGCAGAGGGGTCCCAGGTCTGTCCAGTAAGAAGAAGTCAGTTCCCCTGGGAGAGGTCGTGAAACTCCTCCTGGATTTTGGCACCAAAATGTCAGGTTTTAGATGGTAGCTGACTGAGAAATCAGAGAAACTGAGTCCAAGTTTAAAATTTTATTGTCCCAGGGTGAGGTTCTGGGTCTGGGTGCTCAGAGTGCGGGCTGGGGAAGTCACACCCCCTAGAAGTGGCAGGGTTAGACATAGGCTAGCTAGTGGGGGTGCTGATGATGCCTACGGGGCCTCCTGTTTTTAGGTTAAGAGTTTCGTGCACTTTAGGGCAGGAGGCATAGCTATGGGCCATGTCTGGGGGGCATAACTATGGGCCGTGTGCAGTGGGGTTCCTTTGTTTGTCAGGGCAGGTCCTGATTGGCTGAGTTTGAACAGCTGTATGCCCAGATGTTCATGGGTTTTAGTTCGGGTGGGGGCCTTCCAGCCAGAGGCTACCTGACCAGGCCTTACAAATAAATTAATCCTCAAACTTGGGCAAAAACAGGAAAACAATTAAGAAACAGTTATGAGACACTTAATCTTAAGAATCTCCTGTATCTACTTTTTCTCAGCTATCCAAATTTATAATTGAGCCCACTGCTGACATTACACTGTAACCCATACCTTTAAACTTGGAAAGCAAATGAGCCTTTGTGAGTTGAGTAGTGACCTTTAACTATAGAAAAGTTAGAGGCTCTAACTCAGTTAGTTCAAGAACAGTTTAAAGTGGGACATACAGAAAAATCTCATAATCCCTGGAATTCTCCAGTATTTATTATAAAAAATAAATCAGGAAAATGGAGAATGTTAACTGATTTGATTAAAGTTAATGCTGTAATTCAACCTATGGATTTATTACAACCTGGCTGGTCCACTCCTGTTTTAATTCCTAAAAACTGCTCTATAATTATAATAGATTTTAAAAATTGCTTCTTTACCATACCTTTTGTAGGACAAAATAAAGAAAAAATAATTTTTGAGCTTATTTTTAATGAGCTGCTTTATATAAAAATTCATATACACCTGCGTCAGAAAATATTCAATAGGAACAATGCCATGCTGAACAAAAGTCAGTACTCATTAAATATGTATGAAATTGTAACAGATTAGTCTCCTAAAGGGTATGCAAATCAGGAGTGTAGTTCTGACTCAAGCTGTTGTTCAGTTACCTTGGTTTAATCTAAAAATTATTCTACTGAAATTTATACCAATGCTACAAATAAAATCTTGTGAAAGGGAATGGAAATGGTAGCCCTGTGTCCTTTTGTTAACTTAGATCCTTGACAAACAGCAATTTGGAAACTGACCATGAGTTTAGCTCCTATTCATATTTGAAAAAAATATATATTAAAAAAATTTTAAAACTGAAAATTCTTGTGAAAAACTATATATTAATGTTCCAAATATGCATTAACTAAAGAATTTTAAGTATTTAACACTATTCTAACAAATTTAATTTTGATGGTAATTATATGTGGTAAAATATTGGTTTAAAATAATGGCTTAAGTATGAAAAATATAAGGATGTATTTTTATTAATAAGAAAAAGAATAATTTTATTCTAAGATGAAGTGAATAGCTGTTACAAAATGAGAAAAATGTAGGACAAAGACTGAACTAATATAATAATTGCTGAGGGTTTGTAAAAATGGAAATTGTGGTCAAAATCAAGAAAGATTTAATGAGTCTAAAATGACAATGTTTTCTCCAACTCTTGGGCTGTTCTAATGAAAAGATATAAAAAATTTTCTAAATAATCAGTGTAAAAAGCAGAGTCTGTGTTTAATCAAAATAACTTGTGTTAATTTTTATCATGGCATTATAAGTAATATTGCTATAAATGGTTCTATTGTTTGCTAAATAATATTCAAATCATATAAATTCCTAAATTCCTAAAAGCCAAAATATTTTAATGCTTTGTGCAGTGTTTATATAAACTACATACATATAAACTAAATTTATTCCAAAATAGCCATGGCTTATGTTGGAAGCAGATCAGATTTGAGGGCTGAATACAAGGAGAAAATATACTTCTGGAGTCTGTTCTGTTCACCCGATGTCACCATTACAGGCAACTGATGTTGCTATCACATGACCTTGGTAAGAAACAGTTAAAATGTGCACTCTAGCTGGGAGGACTGGCTATCCTCCCATACGGTGGTGTACCTTAATAAAGATATCTAAGTCCCAGGAAGCTCCTCTTGGTCCCTATCCAGTTCCCAGAGGACCCAACTGGCCCTGGTCATGTGAGCAAATTGAAGTTTGGCTGCTATTGTGAGAAAATATAAAAACTGCATGCAGTAGATTTTAAATTACCAAAAATGTACAACCAATTATAAAGAATCCAAATTTCTGCGTTCCTTTTCAATCAATCCAATAAATTCATTAAAAAAAAATCTGGTTATTTACCATGGGTACATCTCACTATTGATACTCTGCTTTCATTTTGCTACCTGCCACTTTAGGGGTTCCTAATTATATGTTACAGAACCTGTTTGATATTTTACAAGGAGATTCTGATTTATTAAGCAGTTAACAGCTGTGGCTGAACAAGAGCTACAATTAATTGAACAATCCATTCGAAAAGAACAGGTTGTTTAAATAGATCTAGAAAAACCTTGCAATCTCCCATAGGTTTATTTTGGCAAGACGGTGCTTAGAATGGATCTTTTTACCAAACAATTGACAACAATGTTTAAATACATATTTGCAAGAAATCATTTCTTTAATAGCCAAAAGTCAACAAAGATATTGTCAATTACGAGGTCACAATCCTAATCGCATAGTGTGTGAGCTCACAAAGGAAGAGGTTCAAAGTCTATTTATCTTCAATACCTCTTGGCAAGTAGCATTAAGTGATTTTAAAGGACAAATTGATAATCATTTGCCTACATCAAAACTTTTACAATTTCTAAAAAGAACATATGGATTTTGCCTAAAATAGTTTAGGCTTGCTCCCTAGATGGAGCCATTACCAACTTTACTGATGATAATAGTAATGGACAGGCTACACATGTCACCCCAGGGAAAACAAAAGTTGGAAAACGCCTTATACCTCAGGCCAGTACACTGAATTAGCAGTTGTAATTCAAGTATTGAAAATTTTCCACAATCTTTTAATATTGTTTTTATGTCTGCCAAACAGTTACTTACATTAAGACATCTTCTTTGTTTGAAGGAGTTCAATTGTCCCGAATGTTTTTACATTTACAAACACTAATCAGAAGTCGAACTAATCCCCTTTTTATCAAGCATTGTAAGAGCTCATACTAATCTTCCAGGTCCTTCATCATTACAAAATCAGCAAGCAGATACTCTTGTGGGGATAATTCAAGATCCCTCAACATTTCACAAATTAACTCATATTAGTAGCAAAGGGCTGTGAAAGAAATTTCCATCTTTATCTAAACAGCAAGCTAAGGACATTGTTCGGACTTGTCCAACATGTGGACCTTTAGATGCACTCCCATTTGCATCTGGGGTTAATCCTCAGGGTCAGAAAGCAAATGAATTATGGCAAATGGATGTTACTCATATTTCACATTTTGGCAAAATGCAATATGAACATGTTATCATAGACACCTTTTCTCATTTCATATGGGCCACTGCACAATCTGGAGAACATTTCTTCAATGATTGATCACATTTACTTAATGCTTTTTCTGTTACAGGATGCCCTCAATCTATTAAAATGGACAATGGTCCTGCTTATACAGAAAATCAATTTCATAAATTTTGTACTACCTTCCATATTACTCATATTACAGAAATTCCACATAATCCCTCTGGGCAAGGAATTGTTGAATGAGCAAACCAGATGCTAAAGTCTGTGCTCATAAAACAAAACGGGGGAGATTAGGAGGATGGTGTTGTGAAAATAAGCACACCAAAAGATCAATTAGCAAAAGCACTGTTTATTTTACATTTTATAAACAGTTATTATAATTCATCAAAGACTCCTGCAGACAACATTTTAGTAATTTAGAAAAGAACCCAAACAGAACTGCAGCTGCAGCCAATCTATTGGAAAGATGTTAAATATAATTTATGGAAACCAGGCATGATAAAGGTGTGGGGTAGGGGATTTGCTCTTGTCATTTCAGGTGACAGAACCTCAGTTTGGATTCTCTTGAAGGGAATAAAACGCAGATATGTTGACCCTGATGAAAATAATTAAATGGGTAATGTATGTTATAGGACATATAACTTTAATTGTTGAAGGACAGAAACATAATTATACCTATTGGGCTTATATTTCTAACCCACCTCTGTTGCAGGCCCTAAAATAGGAAGATCCAATCTTACCAATATATCTGAATACTAGTTTAGGATTCCCAGGTCCAGTAGATTCAAGGCTTCCAAAACAACTTAAGGAAGAAGAAAAATGGTATCAAATTTAACTTTTCCATTTTTAGAAAGACCCATATGCATAACTCTATGGAATCAAATGATACTTCCCTATTAGCTGGGAAAGAAAGTTGAAATGGATGACAGTTATGTCATGTGGATTGAGCACGTATCATAATTAATGATTCCTATGGAATTGTAAGAAATGTGGCCCCTGTGGGTCCTCCTATCTCTACCTCAGAAGATAACTGAGACGATATGGACAGGCAAGCTAAATCAGAATTTAATACATAGAGGATGATTTGTGCCAAATCCTTGGGACAATAAATACAACATTAGTCAGAGAAATTTATGGAAAATTTTCCTAGGACTGGGAACAATTTTTATAATACATTCTAGTAACTATAACTTCTCTTTAAATAGCAGCCATAAACACTATATACAAATATGTACAAGAGATCATATGTGTTTATTAAAGTTCATATGTATACAAGAAATCAAACTTTTAATTGTGAGAATTGTTCTCTATTCACTTGTCTCCAAGCATTTATGTTGCAGGAAAATGAGATGACTGTAGCAGCAAGGAGAAGAAGAGCTATTTGGTTGCTGGTGCAGATGTCAAGATCTTTGCAATTCTCTCCTGAAACACAAATCCTGATCCATTTGGCAAAAGAATATCTGAAAAGGACCAAGAGATTAATTGGATTTATTATCGCAGCTGTCATTGGAATCAGTGGAATTATCACAGTGGCTGCAGTCACTGGAATTGCATTGCATCAAACTATACAGACGCAGCATTATGTTAGGGAATGGCATGAAAATGTCCGTGAACTGTGGCATAGTCTATCTCATATTGATGAGAAATAATAATAGACTAAATGATATAGACAGACAGCATTGATTCATACTGGAGATCATATGTATACTTTAAATTTTTAGGAAGTCTAAAATGTGACTGGAAAGAGAGCAATTTTTGTATTGCCCCCTTTAAGATATAATCAATCTGAATTAGAATGGGAAAAGGTAAAGAGGAACTTTTGGGGTATTTGGATAGTTTAAGTCTCAATATATTAGAATTACAAAAAAGGGTATAAGAATTATCTCAGAATGATTTACGTATAGCCTATGGAGATGATGTTATACAATCACTTACTGAAGAGCTGAAAAATCTTAATCCTATTTACTGGTGGAAATCACATCATTTTTTGACTACTATAGGCTTAGTTTTGGTGCTGTTCATACTCTTTCTTTTCCTCCTCAGCTGTGTTAAACAACAAATATTCAAAGTCAGAGAGCTTGACTGGTAGCCAATGACAGGTAAGACACTTCCTTCAGAAATTAAGGGCAACCTAAGATAGGCACAATCACCTCAGCTAATTAAATAAAAAGGGGGAAATGTAGGAGCAAGGGTTAAAACAAGACCCACAGAATTTGTCGGGAGCAGCTGGCGTTAGGTTGGTCATGACAGCAAACTGTGGAGATTGTTATGTAGAGCAGTCTGGGAGGAAGACAATGTTCACCCCAAATGATTATGTTAAGTATGAAGGAAGAGAGCACTGAAAATTAAGCACTCTGATTCCTCAGGAAATGTATGCATGTCTTTTGTCACCCGGTAGTATATATGCTGGATCTGGTTAAGAATAAAGTTGTCTGTCGTTTATTATCACTGATCTTCAGACCCTCTGATCCCATATCTTTCTCATCATTCCTTAATATCCTTCATACTCTGGTCCGTAGGAAGAAATGGTATGTTTTTACAGAAGTTTCTGAATAGTTATAAACTATATAGAAAAAAATTTAACTGCATCATAAAGAAATGCATTCACCTATTTATTCAAGGAAGTAAACAAGTTGGATGATCTCGGGGATCTGAGAGTTCTTCACTGAACTCCGATGATGTCAGATAAAAATTCTTGGTGTCAATTCTCTTGACACTTACCTGTAACCTCTTGCTGTCCCCAACTTACCTGGAGGACACCTCTGAGAGGAAATTTTCCCTGTGAAAGTGCATGGGTAGTTGATAATTGAAACTGAAGTGCTGTCTCCAGACCAGACAATAGGAAGGATTCATGTTTTGGTCCCCCAGCCAGACTTAGGACCCAAAAGATAAAACCGAGTCCCAACCAGCTCGAAACTGTAAAAGGTTAGGGAAGACAGCATAGAGGTTATTTACAGCTTTCCTTTAGCTGCCCTTTCCAATTCCCTCTGTCTCTCATGAGCACATTCCCTTGTTGCTTCACCCCAGAAATATTATTGCACTTTGGGACACTGACCAGGAGACAATAGAAATAGCTCCTTATTCTCTGTTCCCAACAGACCAGGTTGCACCAGTTGAATCCGATTTTATCACTTCTCCTCATGGATTCTCCTGTATTGTGTATCTCTAACCTTCTTAACTTTTCCCATTCTTTGAGTTTAAGTTTTCACCAAATTTCCAGTCTATGTAGTCTATGACTACGAATTTATCTTCACTATTAACTTGGAGTTCCAAACATTGGCTTGGAATAATGATGCAGTCCCTGTTGTTCTCTCCATTGCTTTTTACCTTTTCAACAAAGTGGAGAACTGGGCTCCTTGGATAGGAAACCATAAGCAGTTCAACCTTTGGCCATATTACAATCTTTTCCAATCAATTATGTGTCCCACCTATCATGCAATTTAAGAGGTAGCTGATTATTTAAAAATATTAGCTAATTAAAAGATATATTTGATCTCTTTATGCAACATTACCTGACCTGGCACATTTATAGGAATTTTTTCATTAAATTCCTACGGAAATCATTTGTAAGAGTAACACTATTATGAACTCAATTATGTGTTTACAAAAATGGGTGGAGTTCCAGGGCTTGATTATCTGAGTAAAGTTATACCCCAATTGGGGCTGGGTCATTGTTAGGAACTATAAAGATATTTCCAGTTTTTTAGCCTCTCAGCCAGTGGATCTCAACCAGGGGTGGAACATGACATCCACGGATGAAAATATCCCTAGTGACATAGGAATATATTTCTTCTCTGTTCTATTGTTTTTTGTTCTTATTTTTTTAGTAGACATACTGGTTTGAAATGATGTATGTACCCTGGAATAGCCATGTTTTAATCCTAATCCCATTTTTAAAGGCAGCCACTTCTTCTAATCCCTATTCAGTATTGTATGCTTGAAACTGTAATTAGATCATCTCCCTGGAGATGTGATTTAATAAAGAGTGGTTCATTAAACTAGATTAGATGGAGGTGTGTCTCCACCCATTTGGGTGGGTCTTGATTAGTTTACTGGAATCCTATAAAGGAGGAAATATTTGGTGAAACTTTGGAGATGAAGAAGGAAAATGCCTCCCGGAGAGTTTCATGAAACTGTAAGCCAGGGTGAAAGCTAGCAGATGATGCCATGTTCACCATGTGCCCTTCCAGATGAGAGTGGGACCCTGACTGTGTTCACCATGTGCCTTCTCACTTGAGAGAGAAACCCTGAACTTCACTGGCCTTCTTGAACCAAGGTATCTTTCCCTGGATGCCTTAGATTGGACATTTCTATAGACTTGTTTTAATTAGGACATTTTCTCAGCATTAGAACTGTAAACTTGCAACTTACTAAATTCCCCTTTTAAAAAGTCATACCATTTCTGCTATATTGCATTCTGGCAGCTAGAAAACTAGAACAGTAGACATTTTTTTTTATTCTTAACCTTTGATTGTATAGTATAACATACATACAAAATAAAGAAATAAAAGCAGTAGTTTTCAAAGCACATTTCAACAAGTAGTTACAGGACAGATCCCAGAGTTTGTCATGGGCTACCATATTATCCTCTCATATTTTCCCTTCTAGGTGATCCAAAATATAGGATGCAAAGGGCTTAAATATTTGTTTACCACCACAATTGACTTTTCTTTAATCACAATTGACTTTTTTCTTTTCTTTTTTTGTGAAAAATAACATATATACAAAAAAAGCAATAAATTTCAAATCACAGCACCACAATTAGTTGTAGAATATATTTCAGAGTTTGACATGGGTTACAGTTCCACAATTTTAGGTTTTTATTTCTAGCTGCTCTAAGTTACTAGTGACTAGAAGAGATACCAATTTAATGATTCAGCATTCATACTCATTTGTTAAGTCCTATCATCTCTGTATAACTTCACTATCACTTTAATCTTTCCATCCCTTTCTTAAGGGTGTTTGGGCTATGGCCATTCAAACTTTTCAATGTTGGAAGGATCTGTCACAAATATGGGGTAGGAAGATGGAACTATCTGATGTTTTGGAGAGCCTGGACCCAGGAACATTCCTCAAGTGCATAGAACTCTTGTGGAATCTAATATATTGCCCTCGGTGTTCTTTAGAATTGGCTGGAATGGCCTTGGTTGGGGGTTGGCAGGTTATGATTGGTAGCAAGGTCTACCTGAAGCTTGTGTAAGAGCAAGCCTCTCGACTCTATTTGAACTCTCTCTGTCACTGATACCTTATTAATTATACTTCTTTTCCCCCTTTTGGTCAGGATGCAATTGTTGATCTCACACAATGCCAGGGCCAAATTTATCCCTGGGAGTCCTCTCTCCCATGCTGCCAGGGAGACTTTCACCCCTGGATGTCACATCACATGTAGGGGGAAGAACAATGGTTTCATTGAAGAATTGGACTTAGAGTGAGGCCACATCTGAGCAACAAAAAAAGAGGTCCTCGAGAAGTAATTCTTAGGTATGCCTATAATTAGTCCATGCTTCTCTGTTACCTACATAAACTTCACAAGAGTAAGCCTCAGGATCAAGGGCATTGCCTATTGATTTGGATGTCCCTAAATTTTAACATGGTATCAGGAGTAGTTGTTGGTAAGGTTTAATAGTTCCATATTCTTTCTCCCATTTCTCAAGGGGCTTTGCAAATACTTTTTAATTGAAAGCACATTTTTACAATTATACTCTTAAATATAGTTAGTGATTTAACTTAGATTTCACTGTTTTGTGCAGTTCTATGAATTCTCTAAAAGTTATATCCTTGTACCACGCATACAGCTTAATATTTCCCATTTTAGGCTCATTCAAATATATATTTCAGTGTTGTCAATTGCCTTTACAATGTTGTGCTACCATCACCACCATCTAATACAAAAGTTTCCTTTCACCCCAAAATAGTTCTACACATTCTAGCTTTAACTCCCTATCCCACATGCCAACCCAAGCTTCTGGAAAATTATACATCAAACTCTGACTTTGTTTGTTCTAATTATTTTATATCAGTAAGATCACACAATATTTATCCTTTTATATCTTCTGTATTTCCCTCAACATGATGTCCTCAAGGTTCATCCAAGTTGTTGCTCATTGTCAGAACTTCCTTCCTTAATATGGCTGAATACTTCCATCATTTGTATATACAATACTTTGTTTAGCCATTTATTGGTTCATAGACAATTGAGCATCTTCCATCTTTCAGAATGTGTGAACAATTCTGCTATGAACATCAATGCACAAATATCTCCTCGAGTTCCTGGTTTCATATGTAAGGATATATATTTAGAAGTGGAATTTTCAGTCATATAGTAATACCATATTTAATTTTCTGAGGAAACAGCCTATTAGTCTATTCTAATTCCCTATATCAAAGCCAGCTGATTAGGAAAATTAGTGCCACCTGCTTAAGCATGAAATCTTCAAAGTGGCTACCTTGTGGACTGGACATTTCCAGGCAAAAGGAATCCTCTTGGAACCTGACCATGGTCTGCATATTTTCTAGTTTCTGGCTATAGGGCTTATTTCATGTTTGAAAATTCATTGAGCATACAATAGGGAAGTTTCCCATTTATATGTTACAGCTCAGTGAAAGAAATTTTTTTACATGTACATGGCACTGTCTCAGTTTGCCAGACTGTTGTGACAAATAATCACATAACAGGTTGGCTGAAAAACATAAATTTTACAACTCACAGTTGCAAAGCTAGAAGAAGTACAAAATTCTGGCACTAACAAAACAAAGCTATCTCCCCACAGTCTGTACCATTCTGGTGTAGCCACCAGTGATCCTGGGGTTCCTTGGATTCTACCCCTGACTCACATGATATGGTGATGTCTTCCCCTTATTCTTCTGGGTTCCACTGCCTTCTGTCTTTGGGCTTCAGGCTCATCCCCATGGCTTTTTCTTACCCTTCATTCTAGTTTCTTTTTCTTTATATCTGAATTTATTCAGCTTATATAGGAATCCAGTAATCTAGATAAAGGTCAAACCTCGTTCAGTTGGGTCACAAGTTAATGAAAAATATTTTCTTAAAGAGATCCTACCTACAGTGGGTTCACACCTACAGGAATGTGGATTGAGAAATTTTCTAAATTGGGGTACATAATTGAACTGACCTCAGCCTTCCATACTAAAAAAATGTAGAATGTTTTATTTGGGGGTCTTGCCCCTTAAATGCCAATCTTTGTATTCCTGGATTTACTGAAGATAAATATATTCTTCCCTCCACACCACATTGCATGACACTTCCAGGGCCCCTTGAATCATCAGTACTGCATAAGTGAATAAAAAGTTCTTCTGTTTTGTTAATCAATGACCCAGGCATGAAGTCCCTGGACTCAGGGTGTATCTGGGAGGAAAACAGTTATTACTTCTTAGGCAGAGAATGGTGAATAGGAGGTGAATGGAAAGAATGTAATATTTTTTAGGTAGATTTTCTGAATAGAATTGCCATGGTTGTGCATTAAATATATAGATTGTCTCTCATCTTCCTTATAGAGAAATTCATCAGTTTCTGGTAGTGGAAATGAAGATTGGGTTTCCCAATAAAACCTAATGACTTGGGTGATGTGACAATGGGTCAATGGCAGATTTCTAGCCTGCCATGCTTGAGACCTGGGTTCAATTCCCTGTGCCTGCCCATGCAAAAAAAGAAAAAGAAAAACCTAATGAATTGTAGTTTATACTTGTGATAGTTATTTTGCAGAGATGCCCCTAATTTTCATGTCGAATCCATGTTTTGTTCAATGGGTCTCTAGAGGGCCTCCTATCAAGAAGAGATCTTAAAGCACTTTTGATTCAGGGCATAATTTCTAGTGTCTTATTTATTTTAGCCAAGCAAATATGATGGAAATGACACTGTGTGTCTGAAGACCTGGAGTGTTTCTGCTGCTCTTTCATGAAATCCAGAGTCTACCCTTTCAACAACCCCAGGCAATGGTAGAAGATGAGGGGCCATGGCAGCAGACACAAGTTGTCACAGCAAAGGTGACCCAAATCCAGTCTCTTTGCATAACAGCCACAAGTTTGTAAGAGGGTCTAGGCTGACTCATCAGAGCCTTACCTGCTGACACAGTTCAGAATTCAGCCCCATGAGGAGTTCTGCAGAGAAAAACACAAATCTGAATCATACATGGCAGCAGTGATAAAAGCATTGCTTAAACTGTTTATTTGAGAGGTGATCAGTTGAGGAGCCACAGGCAATTGATATAGTAATCCATGTGAACAGAATTGAGGATGGAATAATCAGCTTCTACTTATTTTTAGCATTTCTTCATGATCATGTTCACACTGTTATTCCCATTTTTTGACAAGTGTATTAAAAGAGACTGCTCTTAAGATTCGTTCTTGGTAAACCATAGATGTTGAATGTACATACATGTTGGTTCAGGAATCACTTGTGATCTGATTCAGAACTCGCCATGCCCTGGAGAATCATTAGGCAAGGAATTCAAGCTTTTATTAACTCATCCTCTCATCACGACTATGGCACAGAGTTTTGAATATTAAGGCTATAAAAATCGGATGATAGGGTCAATATATTATACATTAACAAGACCTTCAATATGCATGACAAAATTTAAAGAAAGGACAGATATTTAGGTTAGAGGAATCAAAAGAATCTTATATGCTTTGCATTAATAATACAGAACATGGAACATAGCCCTGCACCCATATGTATAAAAATCCTCGCACAAGGAAACCAAGAATTCTTAATTAATTTCTAGATATAAATCATCAAAACAATCATTTTCTTTAGTAATATCTTGCATGACTTAAAGTCTTACTTTAACACATTCAATTTCCTTTCTAACTCTAAGATATGTTACATTCCTAGAAATGTCAAAGAGTCATAATTTCTGGCTCTGCCACTTTGAATTCTTCAGTCACTGTACTTCTTTCCAAAACCAATCATATTTTATGGCTTTACAGTAAGGAATTTTTTTCAGAGCCCCCTTCATGTCTTTATTCCTCAAACCGTAGATGAAAGTTTTTGACATGGGTATCAAAAAAGAATACATCACCGGGGCTGGTGCACTTGTCTGGGAACTATGCATAGCAAAAGAACTTATATACACACCTGTACTAGTACAGTAAAATAAAGAGACAATCGTGAGGTGAGATGCACAGGTGGAAAATGCTTTATAATTCCACAGAGCTGAGGAGATTACACATATGGAGGAAACAATCTTAGAAAAGTAGAAAATGATGCCCATGAATGGCCCTCTACCCAATAGCCCAACTACAATATACATCACTATGTCATCTAGGAAGGTGTCAGAAAAAGCAGGTTGGACCATCTGATTAAGTTCACAGAAAAATGTGGGATTTCAAAAGGTGCACAAAAGGACAACTACAACACCAGTAGGTTTTATAACAAAGCACACAGGACACTTATGATCCAGGACCCCAGAACCAGCAGGACACAGAGCCTGGGGTTCATGGTGACTGTGTAATGCAGGGGGTGGCAGATGGCCATATAGCAGTCATAGGTCATTGCAGTCAGGAGGAATCCTCCAATGTTGCAAAGAGTAAGAAAAAGGACATCTGTATGAGGTAACCAGCATAAAAAATGGCTTTTCTCTGTGTCTCAATGTTCACCAATATCTTTGGGACAGCAATGGAAGATAAACAGGTGTCAGCAAAGGATAGGTTGGAGAAGAAGAAGTACATGGGCATGTGGAGGTAAGAGTCAGAGATGGTGGCCAGGGTGATGAACAGATTTCCAATGACTGTGACCAGGTACATGGACAGGAAGAGCCCAAAGAGGAAGGGCTGCAATTTTGGTTCTTCTGAAAATCCCAGAAGATGAAATTCAAGAATTCTTGTTTCATTTCCTGGTTCCATGCTGTTGGTGTGACTATCAAGAAATAGAGAAGGAACATGACTATTTTTTTTTTAACAATTAGCCTATTTATGAAAGACTTTCATGAAACCCTTTGAACAATTTCTGATTAGGGGGTCCTTTTGCATTTTCAGGTAACTCCCTAAACCATCATGCATTTTATGTTTTTTAAGAGAAATTTATTGATTCATGGTAGGAACACACACTGAGTTCTTTGCACCAGCCACTGTCATTTCAGTGGTGCATAAGTGTGAAAATAAAACTGTTTACAATCTCTTCATGGAGTAAGAATATAGGCAAACAAACACATAATAATAACTTTCCATATTATTAATTAAGGAAAACAATAGAAAGATAGATAATTCTAGAATTTCATCTTCTGGGATTTTCAGGAGAACCAGAATTGCAGCATTTCCTCGTCGGTCTCTTTCTGTCCATGAAAGAAGATGTCATGCTACTTATCCCACCATGTTCAGGCAAAACCATAATACAAAGTGATATTTGAACAGAGATCTCATATGAGAAGCTGTAATCCTGTAAGAATTTGGGGAAGTTTGTGTGCTTCAGAGGGAATGCCAAGGAAAGAGGCTTTAAGGGAATGTCAAGGGAAGAGACCACCTGTATTTAGGATGTACAAGGTCACAAGGAAGTGAGTTTGGCAAGTGAATGATAATAGAATGATGTGAAATGGTAACAGAAAAGCTTGAAGAACCAGGTGACCTGGCCACTGCTGAAACTTCAAATCACAATCAATTCCTTCTCCACATGTTATACCTCTTGCACATTATTTTCTGGTTGCAAATATATCCCTTGAAATTAGATGAAGTCACTCCTGTTTCCTTTTTGTTGGTTTGCATTTGGACTCTATTATATGATACAAGTATTGGAATGCATGATCTCAGTTGTCCATTCGGTGTGGATAAGTCACCCAAAGAAACACACACACACACACACACACACCCCACACACACAAGCACAACACTCCCAGGCCTTCTGGGTGCCTGTTATTATCATCCACTTCTCACCCTCATCCCCATTGATTAAGCTTGGAATGAATACAATGAGAGCGGACAACATCACATTATCTATTCCAACAATAGTTAGAAATGGAAACATGAAATCGAAACGGGCAAACCCCACACGGACTGGTAAACCAGTTTAATTTTGATATGGTTATTTTCTTCCTTCTGTTTCAAGAACCAAAAATCTGCTCAAGATGCAGAGGGAGAGGATGATGAAATGGACTCAAGGGAAAATATAAAATTAAACTCAAGTCTTAACTGTTGGGAAGGAAGCCAACCTGTGTTCTGGTGGCATTCTGGCCATGATTTGTTCCCTTGATGACCAGAAAAACTAATGAAAAGAGCAAGAACAACTTATCCAAAAGAAAGTATTAGTGTCTTCGTACAATGCCAAGACCCCAAGAAGACTGGACACCCGAAGAGTAAAATGAGCACAAGGAATAAGGGAATATTGCATAAAAGAAAATATAATAAGTACCACAGATGCTGGTAGTTTTTATGTGATGAAGAAGACTTTTTAAATGATATTAAATGAAAAATTTTTGGAATCAGATTCAAATACATTTGAATCTCTAGTGTGTCATGTGTGTGCTGATAAACCTTGATAGGAAGTGAAACATACTAAATCGTAATACCTTCACCAATATAGTAGGGAACGTGAAATCCATCACCCTAAGACATTTGATTCATTAAGAATATATGTAAAAAGCTCTGCATAATTCTTTACTGCTCACAAATGTGTATTATCGCTGGTAATGATGTAGGCAGGTTTTCTTCTGATTCTCAAATGCCTATCTCTTTCCACTTCTCATGTCCTCAACTTCAGGGTTCTATTTTGTTTCCCCATCACCTCTCCCAGCAATCACAGGATGAGCTGATATTCATATAGAGCTAGGCATCTTCTGTGTTATAAAATGGATCATCAAATTCTATGACACACAGTCTCTAGTGACTTCCTGCTGGACAGTGAACTTGACATTCCATAGCTTCATACATGAGCTCAATGCTTCATGATGGACCTGCCAGCATTCCTTCTCAATGCCACCTGCCCTCAACCATATGATCTCTAAGACAGCGAGCTTAATTCGCACCTTTGCCAGAACCCCATAGTTTCCATATTCAGTGACTTTATACTTTTGCTTCCCTTTTCCTAGAATCTCTCCAATAGTTCCAGATAAAAATTTTTCACTCCTGTTCTTTATTGAATATCCTACACTACTTCAGGATATCCTGGAGTTATCCTCTTTTGAATCTTATTCATAACATCCTGAAATGAGGATGATGACTCCTTTTGTGACTTAATTTGGGGGAAATATGATTGCGTGCTGTTTTGATTATGTGATATTTAGAAGACATGCTGGAGGCATGCTGTCCATATTCTGAGATTAGATTTCATAAATGGGGAAATAGCAAGTGATGTAAGAATTATAGAATAAAGAAAGCACACTATAAGAATGTAACAGTACATCATACACAGTCAGATGCATCCTAAATGACCTCATGATATCTTTGTCCAGCTATGTGCATGTGTGTGTGCCTGCATGTGCATCATGGATGACAAGGTGAAATGTATTTCTGACTCTGAGAAATGGTAAAAATTGCAGAAGCTTCTACACTAAATGCAAGAATAGTTTAAAAAGAAAGCAAGTCCCTGCTAGAGGGGAAAGGGCCCTGTGAATGGAGAGCCAAACAGAAGAGAGAGGTTGTAGAGAGAATGGGTTGTCAGCATGTGAGCTAGGACTCATCCAGACTCAACAGCCAGAGACAGAGCAGATATTCTTACTGCACCTGCTTGTCCTGGTCTCCATATCAGGTCCTTATCTGCCTGTTATTCCTGTGTCTGTCCCATATTAATTTTTATCACACTGGTATATTTTATGGACCCAAATGGATGAAGTAGTTCCCTCACTCAGTTTCTTGTGCAATTATTCTAGGATTTTGGGTTCTGACCTCTTTTTCTCTTTTTTTGAAAATTCAAAGGGCACACTGCCGTCCTGGTTCAGTTCCTTGTCCAACATGCAAAGTCCTTTCAGGACCATCCTTCTAATATGGGCAAACCATGACAATATGTGCTCTTGTTGTGATTTATCTTTGTTCACACGATGTTTCCCTAAGGATTTTAGATCACATGCACAATTATAATTGTACACTCAGTTCTCTAGAAAATATGACCCAAATCCAAATGATCAGGGACTACAACCGCTTTGTTCTCTTTTGTGTTTTGGGGAAGGTGACTGAAAAATTATGCATTTTTAAATAACAAATTTGAAGAAAATATGAATTTGTGAAATAGAAATTGTCAAGATGAATGAAATTCTGCCTAAAAATGAATGTAATATCTAAATCTATGTTTAGAAAGCAAGATGGAAAATAAAAATAACTTATATCTCCCTGGCAACGTGGGACAGAAATCCTGAGATGAGCCAGGATGCAGCATCATGAATTTGAGAAAGTCTTCTTGTCAAAAAGTGGAAGACAAAATAAAGTTTCAGAGGCTGAGAGATTTCAAACAGAGTCAAGAGGTTATCTCGGATGTTATTGTTATGCATTATATAGATATCACTTTTTTAGTTTATGGTGTTTTGGAGTGGCTGGAGAGAAGTACTGAAACTGTTGAGCTGTATTCCAGTAGCCTTGATTCCTGAAATTGATTGTATAAAGATATAATTTTTTCAATGGACAGTGAAATTATAAAAAAATGCATGTGTTGTTCCTTTTATCCAGGGTATGGACAGATGAGTAAAAAATATAGATAATAAATAAATAGATAACGGGGGGACAAAGGGTAAAATAAATTGGGTAGATAGAAATACTAGTGGTCAACTGGGGGGAAGGGCAAGGGGTATGATATACATGAGTTCTTTCATTTTTCTTTTTATTTCTTTTTCTAAAGTGATGCAAATCTTCTAAAAATGATCATGGTAATGAATAGACAGCTATAGTGATGATATTGTGAGCCATTGTCTGCATACCATATATGGAACGAATGTATGTGAAGATTTACAATTAAAGCTTTTTTATAAAAAGAATAATTTAATAATATTGATAAGGATAATTAATTTAACAGAAATACACCTGGAAATAAAATAATATACTAATACATGTTTGAAAATGTATGGAGGAAGCAGTAGCAAAAACAGATATTTGGATTCAAATATGCATGTGAGTAGGAACACAGAGACAGGTAGGGAATTCAAAAAGAAGTCTTCTAAATAATGATTAAGTGTGATTCAACTTTTAGAAACAAATCCAACAAAAATATGAAAGGGTAGAATAATGGAAACAGAGATGTTAAAACAAGTTGATAATGCTTATAAGAAGTGATTTGTTAATTCAAATAAAAGAAATTTCTTAGTTTCAAAAAAAATGGGAGAAACACAAGATGTAACATCGATAAATTGGACCATGGAAATTTTGTTACCTTCCAAAATTTTCTACTCAATTATATCTACACAGACATAAAAGAAGTAATTGGAAAGCAACAAAATTATTGGAAAACTTGCAGTTCAATTTTTTGAAAGAATATAATTAATAAACAAGAATAAAAATACTAAGAACCAAGTATGCAAAAACCAAAACCAGAACAATTTTCAAAAAAGAAAGAAAATGGTTAATAAAGCAACATATATTTAACCACACCAATAAAGAAATAATTGGCAAGTAATGGTTTTAGTATACCCTTTTCCACCCATTAAAAATTATCATATTTCCCATGAATAACCAATGTGAAAATTTTGTCTCATACACAAAAATTCAACATAATATCTACCTGCATTGGAATAGAACTTTCTCATCAATACACAAGCATGCTAAAATTTATCTTATCTTGAAAAAAAAGAAATACCTTCACTTCACTGCACATATATCCACAGCTAATACCCCAATTTTTCCCTACTCACCTTATGTACAAGCCTCCTTGGACAGTACTGCTTTTGTAGATTCACCTCATATGTCACACTCCTTATTCAAATTGGACTTCCATTCCTATTTTTTAATTGTTAACAATGGCCCCTGCATTATTAGAGTTCAATAGACTCTTCCTTTAAAAAATAATAAATATTAAATGCCTTAATTAATTAAGCAAGCAAAAACCAAACAAGGACATCTCTTGATCTTTGGTTGACTCATTTAATACTCAGGTGACATCAGATGAAAGCTCTCAGCTTCCATTAAACCTTTTCTCTTCCTTCAGTATATACTCAGTTCTCCAACTCACCTGGATGGTTACTCAGGGAGAAATGTTTCCAGGAGGAAGTATTAATTCTTTCCTCAGTATTTGATGACAGAGACTCACGCTTTGTCCCAGACAAGGCAGCAGAAAGGAGCCAGACATTGGTTCCCCAACCAGTTATGACACCAGGAAACAACTATGGACTCTCTACCCTATGGCTGCATAAGCTGAGGGACAACCACAGAAGAGATATTTACTTCCTTATAGCTGTGCTAAGTACAATTACCTCTTGTTACTCCAACTGCTCATCCATCATATCCCTTTGGGAAAGTAGTCTGAACAGAAAAATTTTCTTCTTGCTGATTGTCTGTTCCCAAGGGTTCAGGTTATGAGATGAACCAGTGTTATTACTGCTCCATGAACTCTTCTTCCTTCCATAGATGTAAGCAATGAAAAGTCTACCTAATCCTTGTCATGAAATTTCTCAAAAGTCCAAGACTGGGGAACCTGTCTTAACTAGGTCCATCGATTCTCCAAAGCACTGACTTTGAACGAGATACAGACCCTGTTGCCTTCAGAAATTTCCCATTCTCCAATTCAACCATTGGGGAATTGTGTTCATTTGAAATAAAACCATGGATGTGATACTCTTTTACCTCATGCTGTTTTGCCAAAAATTTGCCAAATTTTTAGTGCCATACATGTAATACAAAGTAGTAACTGTTGTGCAAACCCTCATTTATAAAATTTGTATTAATTTTATTAAATATATTTAGATCTTTATGTACCATAGCATGTCTCTACCAACTTACAAGGAAAGTATGTCTCATTTAATTTTATTCCAATATCCTTGGGTACTGCTCAATTTAATTAATCAATTAAACTATTATTATCTCTATCCATTTAAACAGGAAGCAAAAAATCAAAACTCTATGTTAAAAAAACCTTTATTGTAATAAATAAAACTCAGTATTTTACATTTTCCCTGTCAAATATTCAATTCACCTGTTATAATTACATTTACTACATTGGGCTAGTATCACCAACATCCTTTATGTAAACTTTTTCATAACCTCAAACAGAATCTCTGCATCCATTAAGCAATATCTCTCTCCATGTCCTTCATGTCTGACTACTGGTATGCTGTCATCTACTATCTATTTCTATGAATTTGCTTAATCTATGTATTTCAGAAGCCAGATCATACAAATTTGTTGTTTTTGTCTGGATCACTTCATTCAACATGACACTGTCAAGGTTCACTCTGGTTGGAGCATATAACTTTATTTTTTGTGGGTCAATGATATTCCATGGTATTTATATGCCACATTTTGTTTATTCACCCATCAGTTCTGGATAGATGGGCTGCATCTATTTTTTGGAAAATAGTGAAGAATAATGATTACATAAGGGTAAAAGTGGAAAGGCAGAGAAAAGATCAGACCTAGAAAAGCAAAGTCCCAGCTATTGAAATAGTGAGAAATTGATATTAAGTGTGGCAAATGGGAGTGTAATGTTGCTGAGAGAATGAACAAGAGTAAAACCTGAAGGACCTCTCAGAGACATAGAATAAACAATTATTAAGATTAAAATTGAGAAAAAATAGAATATCAGATGAAGTCTCAAGTCAACCTTTTAATATATTAAACTAAATAGTTTAATATATTAAACTGTTTGCTAGAGACAACGAAAAATTTTAAACAAAGATTGGACTCCCTGAAAGTTCTCAAGCACTGCAGGTGCTGGCCATCTGAGGAATACAATTTTAGAATCTTGGACATGGAGAAAACACGTTCCATGTAGTGATGCTACATACAATTGGTCAGTCAGGAGATGTGGTTTTAGCCCAAATGAATGACTACATGAGATCCCTAGGTTCCAATTAAGGGTATTATTATCATTTGGAAAAATCTGTATTTGGGATTAATTGTGTCTTCCTTTTCCCCTCATAATGTGCAAATCCAGAGGCCAAACAAAAGTTGATAGTTTTCTCCTTACAGGATTGGCAGAGGAGCAAAACCTGCAGCCTCTCCAATTTGGTCTGTTCTTCTCCATGTACCTTGTTACCTCCATGGGGAACCTCCTCATCATTCTGGCCATCATTTAAGAATCCCACCCGCACATGCTTATGGTACTTTTTCATCTCCAAGCTTTGCTTTGCTGCCATGTTTCACCTCAAACACCATCCCAAAAATGATGCTGAGCATCCAATGCAGGACAAAGTCAGTGGTTCATGGTGACCACTTAATGGAGTGGGTGACAGATGGCCACACAGCAATCATAGGCCATCACAGTTAGGAGGAACTCCTAAAAAGTGTAATTAAAAGTGCATCTGGGTGAGGCAGCCACAACAGGAAATTACTTTGCTCTTGTCTATATACCTTTGAGGTGGTAGAATCAAAACAGATGTCAGAAAAAGGAAAGGTGTGGAGAGGAAAGAGTACATGGACATGGGTAAGTTGGAGTCACAGATGGTGGCAAGGATGATGAGCAGTTTACCAAAGACAGTGACCAGGTACATCATCAGGAACCACCCAAAGAGGAAGGGTTGCAGTTCCAGTTCTGCTGAAGATCCCAGGAGAAAAAATTCTGAAAGTCGAATTCTGTTGTCTGGTTCCATGAACCTGATGTAGCTAGGAAGAAAGAGAAAAGGTCACTACTGATTTTCATACAAACAAGGATTACTAGTCTAGTGGACATTCTATGTCTCTATGTTTCATGCAGGAAATTAATTTCTATACTTGGTTCATGCTGGTGGCCTTTTAGTGTTAGCTCTGATTATGATTTCCTATCCCCTCTGTGACAGTTCTTTTTTTTTTCTATATGGAGAGTTGACTTTATGCAAGACATGATCTATGCAATGGGACACAAAAGTTCACAGTCTGCTGATGGAAAAAGAATGTAAATTAAATAGATAAGAATCATATAACATGCAAAGCAATGATATTTTCAAAAAAGGAAACTAGGACCTGGAAAAAATGTTTTAGAAAAAATGGGTTATTATATTTGATGGTATTCAGGTAAAACCAGAAGGCAAGGTGACACTGTAATGGAGTCTTCTCAGATGAGAACTCAGAACCTATGAGGAAATCTGGGGTAGTGTGTGACCAGCTGAGAGAATGTTCAGTCTAAAAGCTGTAGGAATAGGCTATTTTCCAAAGCTAAAGTTCAACAAGATTTCTGTGTTCAGAACTGTAGGAGCAAGGGTTAATGGAAAACCTGCAGAATTTATTGGGAGCAGCTGGCTTAAGAGTGGCATCGGCAGTAAACTGTGGAGCCTGTTATCTGCTGAATTGGAGGACAGCCTGGGAGGGAGAGAATGTTTGTTTTGTTCTTAAGCCCCAATGTCTTTCTGGCTATCTCTTGTATATATAGAGTAAAATACTGAAAAGTAAGCACTTTGCTTTTTCACGAAATACATGCATGCTTTTTGTCACGTAAACCCTGTAATATATAAGCAGGAACTAGTTAAGAATAAAGTTCTCTGTTGTCTGTTATGGCTGATCTTCAGACGGCCTGATCCCATCTGTCTCTTTCTCATAATTCTTTAATATCCTTTGTGCTTCAGTCCCATGGAAGCAACACTAGACTCCCTTTGAAAGACATATACTGAATGAACAGTTTTTCTTCTAGTACCTTATTCCAGAGACCATCCATTATAATCACTGATGACAATGAGCTGAATAAGATAAGGATCTTAATAAGGAGGATAAAGCTGGAGGACCTTCTCTATGAAACACCAGTATGTGAAAGTTACCATTACTAGAAAGGTCTTTCAAGGTACATGTATACAATGGGATGACAGACACAAAAGTGAAGTGCTCCAGTTTCCTTCATATTATAATTTTACAAACTGGCTTGACTGATATAGGTACATTTTGCATGAGAGTAGGACAACCCACCACAACTCTTTTAGTAAAAAAAAAAAAGGAAACGCCTGCTTGTGATTCTAATGTCAATTAATAAATACATATTCTTCCAGAAATCCATTTACAAGTTATCTCTCATCCAAAATTGGGAAAATTGTAGGAAGAGTGGGTAGGTGGACAAGGTGAAAGAATGTTTATTATGCAAGCGACTACTGAAAGCTTAATTTTAAAAGGGTGTTATAAATCAAACACATTGTAACTCTATGAAATAAATAGAATGAAACATTCCCTACTTCCATGTTTGGATAAAAAGTCACAATTTCTGGATCTTTCATCCCTGAAATCAAAAGCACTTCCATATCCCCATAACAAATGATGTTTTAACTTCCTACTGAGGAACTTTCTCAGAATCTTTTTTATATCCCTTTTCCTCAAACTATACGTAAAGAGGTTCAGCATGGGCCTGACCATGGTGTACAACATGGAAGTGGGTACATTTAAATGTGTGTTGCGTGTAGCAGCAGAACTAAAGTACACACTAGGCTTGCACCATAAAATTAAGGAGACCACTGACAGGTTAGACCCATAGATGAAAAATACTTTGTACTTCCCCTGAGCTGAGAAGATTGCACATATGGAGGAAACAATCTTTTGAAAGTGGAAAGGGCCCCAGCAAGAGAACCCAAACCCAGCAGCCTACTTGCAAAATAAAACATTATGTCATTGATAAAATGTTTGAACAAGGAAGCTGGATCATCTCATTAAGTTTACAGAGAAAGTAGGGATTTCCAAGTGTGCACAAAGGGAGAAATGCAGCACCATTAAGCTGCTTAACAAGAAATTCATGGCACTCATGATCCAGGACCACAAAACCAGCAAGACACAGAGCTGGGGATTCATGTCACCCACATAGCACAGTGTCAGATGGTCACAAAGTGGTCATAGACCATCGTGCTCAAGTTGAAATCCTCCAGCACTGCAAAGTGAAAGGAAAATTATATCACAGACAGCCTGCATAGGAAATGGCTTTGCTCAGTGATTTGATATTCCACAGCATCTTAGGGGTGGTGGTGAAGATAAAACAGATAAGAGAACAGGTTTATAACATGAAAAGTCATTGGTTTTTGTCAAATGCATTTTCTGCATCAGTTAAGATTATCGTGTGATTTCCCCTTCATTCCATTAAGGTAGTTTATTGCACTGATTTTCTTTTGTTGAACTCTCTTGCATCCTGCAATAAGTCCCACTTGCACATGGTAGATAGTTCCTTCAATATTCTGTTGTAATTGATTTGCTAGTATTTTGTTGAAGAGTTTATACTTATATTCATAAGAGAAAATGATCATTGTTTTTCTTGTAATGTCTTCATGTAGCTTCAGTATCACAAAACATTAGCCTCATAGAATGAGTTAGAAAGACTTCCCTCCTCTTCTGTTTTGAAGAGTTTGGGAAGTGTTGGAAATATTTTTTCTTTGAAGTTTTGATTGAATTCACCAATGAAATTTTCTGGTCCGGGATGTCTATTTGTTGGGAGGTTTTTGAATACTGATTCAATGTTCTTTACTTTTTATGTCTATTGATGTCTTCTTTTTTTCAATCATTTAGGTAAGTTGTGAGTTTCTATGAATTTATCCATTTCTCCTAGATGATCCAGATTGTTGGCATGTTATTTTATATCCACTAATTATCCTTTTTCGTTTTTCACAATTAGAATCAATGTCCAAAATTTCATGTTGAATTTCAGTCATTTGCATTCTCTTTTTTTCTTTCTCAGGCTAGCTAAATGTTTTCAATAATATTGATATTTTTGTAGCACCAATTTTAGTTTCAGTGGTTTTTAAAATTGTTTTTCTATTAACCTTTACTCTAACCTTTAGGTTTTCCTTCCTTCTACTAGCTTGAGTTCAGCTTGCTCTTGTTTTTCTAGCTCTTACAGACATGAAGTTATGTTATGGATATGTGATCTCTGTTCTTTTTTAATATGGATATCCATAGTTCTAAATTTCTTTCTGAGCACTTCTTTCACAGCATCCCAAAATTCTGGTAAGTTGTTCCCTTTTCATTTGTCACAAGTTAGTTCTTGATTTCCCCTGTGATTTATTTCTTAACCCTTCGATTGTTTAAGATTCTTTTGTTTAAATTCCACTTATTTGAGTATTTCCCATTTTGTTCAATTCTGCATTTCTTGTTTCATTCCATGGTGGTCTAAGAGATGATTTTATAATTTCAATCTTTTAAATAATTGACACTTGTATTGTTTACTACTATGTGGCCTATCCTGGAGAATGATCCATGTATACTATAGAAAAATATGTATTTTGCTGTTGGGTGGATGTTCTATATATTTCTTTTATGTGTAGTTCATTTATAATGTTGTCTAAGTCTCATTCTTTATTGATCTCCTGCTTAGATTTTCTATCCGTATATGAATGCAGTATAATTGAAGTCACCAACCGTCTATTTCCCCCTTAAGTTTTGCCCATGTTTGCTTCATGTATTTTGGGGCACTATGACAAGATTCATTTATGTTTATAGTTGTTATGTTGTCTTATTGTATTGATTGATTTATCAATACATATAATCATTCACTGTTTTTGGGAATTAACTTTTACTTAAAGCCTATTTTATCAGATATTAGTTAAGGCGATACAGCCTCTTTCAGTTACTATTTGCTTGGAATATATTTTCCATCCTTTCAGGTTCAAACATTGAGTGTTACAAGCCTAACTTTTGTCTCTCATAAACAAATTATAGTAGTGACATGCTTTTTTTAATCCATTGTGCCAACCAGTGTCTGCAGACTGAAGAGATTAAGTCATTTGCATAAAAGTAATTACTAATAAGGCAAGAGATACTTTACTCATTTTGTCACTTGTTTCTTATACATTTTATGCCTTTATCATGTCTAATTTCCTCTAATGTGCCTTGCTTTGTGTATAAATGATCTGTTGTAGCAATGCAAATTGATTCTTTCCTGATTTTCCTTTCTCTGTTTACTTCAGATTTGTGGTCACTGTGGCGTTTTTATTTAATATCTTAAATATATAACACAATACATTTGCAATAAATCTACATTAACTTCAATAGCCTACACAATCTCTGTCCTTTGTCTATCTGCCTTCCCCTTGAATATTCTTCCTGTCAAATATTAGCTCTTTATATATTTCATGCCTAATAACTTAGAAATATGATGATTTCTTCTGCAATAGTATTTAGGGGGACTTCTGTGACCAGACACATGTTGCGCACCAGTAGTGAACAGGTGTAAGTGCTGAGATCACAATGCACAACTGTAAGTCTCCCAAGCCATGGAGGAGGGTGCCACTACCGCAGTGGCATGGCAGGTTGATTTGGAAGACATACTGCGTTTATTGAATGGAAGGCTAAGTACAGTTAAAAAGCCAATTTCTACCCTAATTGATCTATAGATTCAATGCAATACTAATTAAAATACCAACAACTTACTTTGCTGAAATAGAAAAACAAATAATGAAATCTATTTGGAAGGGCAGGGTGACCCAGATAGCTAAAAATATATTGAGAAAGAAAAACGAAGAGGGAAGACTCACAACACCTGACTTTAAAATATATTACAAAGCTACAGTGGTCAAAACTGTATGGTACTGGCATAAATATAAGTTTATTGAGCAATGAAATAACATTGAATATTCATAAATTGACCTTCTTGTGGAGGACCAGGAGCAATCAATCAGGCCCAAGCAGGGAAAGTCCCCACAACATTGGGGCAGAATGTCCCCGAGAGTTAAACAATAACCAATGCTAAGAAACTGTGGAAATGGGAAATGTTTGACAATGGCTAATGGCATTCTTCTGCTTCTATGGACCGCTTGCCTGCTAGCAACTGCAAAAAAAAAAAAACCACAGCATGTTTTAGCCTTTGCAAGCACACCTTGGAAACCTCTAAGGGCTGTTCTCTGAATCCTCTTTCTTGGAGGTTTCTGAGGCTGTCGTAGGCTAGCTAATAAAGACTCCAAATTGGCTTGCAGTTTTGAATTGTGTGGTCTCTCTTTTGGTGCGCCCCACAACATTTGGAGGCCCCAGTGAGGATTGTCCCTAAGGGGACATCTGGTGACCACAGGTCCTGGGGACAGCCCCCGGAACTGAGGTCCAGCCTAGGGTAAGGCCTCAGAGAGACGTTCCTCCACCCCAGGCAAGGGCCAGGAACCGGGCCAGTTCTACAGGACCATCTGAAATTGTAGAAAATCTGGTGGAGTCATCTGTTTCTGGGAACCTCACCAGTGAGTACAGGTCTGTTACTGGATCCAGGTCAGGGACCTCTGGAAGGCTGGATGCAGCATTACTTCCAAGTTCGGGTTCCAGAACAAGATGTTGCCCAGGGCTTCTGGTTAGGAATCAATTAAGGGTAAGACTTTTGTGTGTCTTAGTTTAGTTTGTCCCTTCTCTCATCTGTTGGTCTCATCACATTCTGTGCTGTTCTTGTCATAATTGCCATGGATCCGTCAAGCTTATCTGTCTGTACTCTCCTTCAATGATTTTTGAAAAATTTCCAGGAGTTTTAGTGGAAGGCTGGAGGCTACTGAGCTCCTGTCAACACCTTCAACTTGAAAAAATTCCGCTCATGGGAGTGGCCAACTTTTGGTCCTCGGTGGCCTCCTGAGGGAACCACAGATCTATCTGTGGTTTACAAAGTCCAAAGAGCAATTTTTGGTAATCCAGGCCACCCTGACCAAATCCCCTATATACTAATTTGGATTAAATTTTTAACAGAAAGACCCAAGTGGTTATGGTCTTGCCTGGAGTCCCAAAAAGAAAGACCCCCCCCAGAGCCAAAATGGCTATCTTAAAGTCCCTCTTTCTCTGAAAAGTCCCAAGAGTTCATCTCCCTCTTGGAGACTGTCTTTTTTACCCACCAGCCCACCTTGGATGGCTGCCAACAGCTCCGGGCCCTCTTCACCTCTAAGGAATGAGATCGAGTAAGGAGAGAGGTGAGGAAGTTAATTCTTGGACCTGACAGACAGCCTACTACTAAATCAACCCAATTAAAGGCTGTGTTCTCCTCCACCCACCCTGAATGGGAACCCAACACTGATGGAGGTAAGGAGACTCTTGATCAGTATCACCATACTCTGCTCCAGGGGATATGAGCAGTGGCCAAAAAGCCGGCCAACTTGTCTCAGGTGAGTGAAACCATACAAAATCTGGATGAATCTCCGGCTGCTTTCCTTGAGTGCCTCCTTGAGGCATACTGCTTGTACACCCCTATAGATCCAGAGGCACCTGAAAATAGGCAAGCTGTAAATATAGTATTTGTCACCCAGTCGGCCCCAGACATAAGAAAAAAAATTACAGAAGTTAGAAGAATTTGAGGGTAAAGCGCTGTCTGAACTGATAGAGATTGCCCAAAAGACTTTTAATAACAGAGATGACCCTGTAACCATGCAGTCCAAAAACATAGCCAAAATCCTCAATGGCTAAACAGGAAAAACAAAAAGAAAGATGGGGAACTATTGAAAAAAGAAAGGGAGACCAAGGAAAAATGTTGGGCCTAGGTGCAAACCAATGTGCCTACTGCAAAGAAAATGGACATTGGAAAAATGAATGCCCTAAAAGAGGACTTAAAGGAATGAAACCAGCACATTGGAAAAATGAATGCCCTAAAAGAGGACTTAAAGGAATGAAACCAGCACATTGGAAAAATGAATGCCCTAAAAGAGGACTTAAAGGAATGAAACCAGCCCCTGTTCTGGTTGAAGAGGGGAATTGATGGGACCAAGACTCCATTCTATTGAGCCCCCAGGAGCCCAAATCACATTAGAAATCAGGGGCAAGCCTATAAATTTTCTTGTGGATACTGGACAACTTTCTCCATCCTCCAGCAAGCAGAAGGGCCCATATCTAAGGAGAAAATCCCCATACAGGGAGCAACGGGAAAGACAAAGTCTTACCCATGGACTAAGACTAGGATCACTAACCTCAGGGAAGGAACTGTCACCCACTCGTTTCTTGTGGTGCACGAGTGTCCATACCCCCTTTAGGGGAGAGAACTTCTCCAGAAATTACAAGCCACCATCTCTTTCAAAAACGATTCGGCTAAGCTCTCCTTCAATACAAACCCCTTGGCAATCCTCCTCACTTGCCCCTTATCAGAAGAGTATTTACTTACTGCGAAGGTGGTGCTGCTGGCCCCAGGTCCATATTTGTGTGAATTTAAAGAAAAAATATCAGGGCATATGGGCAGAAACTAACCTACCAGGATTAACTGCCGACCAGCCCCCCATTGTTGTCCAGCTGACTAGCATTGCCACCCCAATCAGAGTCCGACAATGCCCAATAAGCTTAAAGGTTAAAAGAGGCATCACAGTCCATATAAAAAGAGTCCTGGAGGCAGGTATTCTAGTCCCCTGCCATTCATCCTGGAACACCTCCTTCTCTTGGTCCAAAAACCCAGGACCGACGATTTCCAGCCAGTGCAAGATCTCTGAGAGGTAAACAAAAGAATTGAAACTATTCACCCCACTGTGCCTAATCCATATATGCTTTTGAGCCTGTTACCTCCCAGCCAGAAGGTCTACACTGTTCTGGACTTAAAGGATGCCCTCTTTTCACTTCCCCTGGCTGCAGTAAGTCAACCCATCTTTGCTTTTGAATGGACTGACCCCGAGGGGGGATTCTCTGGACAACTAACCTGGACTCGGTTGCCACACGTTTTAAAAGTTCTCCCACCCTGTTCGATGAGGCCTTAAGCCAGGATCTGGCTCATTTTAGACAACAGCATCCATAAATAACCTTCCTACAATATGTGGATAACCTCTTACTGGCAGCTAATAATCTGTCAAACTGAAAAAAAGGCAACTGAAAACTTGTTACAGGAACTAACCCAGTTGGGCTATTGGGTCTCAGCCAAAAAGGCCCAACTCTGCCCCAGTTCAGCAACATACTTAAGGTATGAATTAGAAGGGGGAAAAAGAGCTCTGTCTTCTAATAGGATTGAAGCTATCCTAAAAATACCCCAACCAAAAACAAAAAGGCAAGTACAGGAGTTTTTAGGAGCAGTTGAATACTACCGGCTCTGGATTCCCGGATTTGCAGAAATAACAAACCCCTGTACACTAGCACAGGGGGAAATGAGGAAGCTCTAACATGAACTGAGACTGAGTACAAAGCTTTCAAAACGCTAAAACAAGTGCTTGTGAACATTCCCGCCTTAATCTTGCCAGACCTGTCCAAACCTTTTCAGCTCCACGTTGCTGAAACCTGAGAAATAGCAAAAGGAGTCCTCACTCAGACACTAGGACCGTTAAAAGGTCCGGTTGCTACCTGTCTAGAAGACTAAACTATGTGGCAGTCAGGTGGCCAAGCTGCCTCTGAGCCATTGCCGCCATTGCCATTTTAGTGAAAACAGCATCTAAATTAAGGCTGGGACAGGACTTACACATAGTGGCCCCACATTCAGTAGAAACATTGCTAAGGAGCACTCCTGAGAGATGGCTCTCAAACGTCCAGATAACCCAGTATCAGGTACTGCTGCTGGTTCCCCCAAGAATCCACTTCTTAAAAATGGCGGCTCTTAACCCTGCCACCTTGCTTCCAGATGATGACCCATCCGAGCCCATCCATGACTGCTGCGAGATTTTGGAATCTCTCACGAATCTGAGGGCTGACCTCACCAACAACCCCTGGCCAGATCCTGATGAAGAGTTATATACAGATGGAAGCAGTTATGTCTCAGAGGATATCAGGTATGCAGGGGCAGTGATGGTGACTGTGGACTGGGTCATCTGGGCTCAGGCTCTAGGACATAGTACTTCAGCCCAAAAGGCTGAGCTAATAGCTCTGACACAAGCCTTAAGGTGGGGAGAAGGAAAGGTTGTCAACATCTACCCAGCCAGCAGGTATGCCTTTGCAGCTGTGCATATCCATGGGCCACTATATCAGGAACGGGGCCTTTTGACATCAGGAGGAAAGGAAATAAAAAATGTACCAGAAATACTTGCCTTGCTAGAGGCTATCTGGTTGCCAAAAAGGGCAGCTGTTATACATTGCTAAGGAAATAAGACTGTTAAAACTCAAATCGCCAGAGGAAATGCCCTGGCTGACAAAACAGCAAAAGACGTTGTCCAAAAACCAGTGGAGATATTGCAGATACTTCCTGTTCTGCCAGGGCGTGTATTGCTGAGCCCTCCAAAATATACCAGGGAAAAAATTAGATTCGGGGAGACCCTGGGCACTAAAACAGATCTGGATGGTAGGAAAATTCTCCCAGACAGGAGAATCCTAGTGCTGGAGCAGCTGGGGAAAAAATTAGGTACCTAGGTTCACCAATGTACACACCTGGGCAGTACAAAACTAACTGAACTTTTACTAAGAAATTATTACATTCCCTGATTACAGCAACAAGCCCAGCAGGTGTCATCCAGATGCCATATCTGTGCCCAGGTAAATTCCAGCCAAGGGAAAGAAATACCTCCAGGAACCAGGCTAAGGGGACAAGCCCCTGGAGAACAATGGGAAATAAACTTCACGGAAATATTACCTGGCCTATATGGATAAAAATGCCTGTTAGTCTTCATTGACACCTTCTCTGGATGGACTGAGGCATTTCCTACCAGAACCAAAACAGCATGAATAGTAATAAAAAACTGGTTTCTGAAACTGTCCCCTGATTTGTCCTCCCAACTGCAATGGGGTCTGACAATGGGCCAGCATTCATCACCCAGATTACTCAATTATTAGCAAAAGTATTAAATATCAAATGGAGGTTACATTGTATTTATAAACCACAGAGTTCAGGACAGGGTGAGCAAATAAATAGAACAATCAAAGAAACTTTGAATAAACTAAAGCTTGAGACTGGTGAAAACTGGGTGAGTCTCCTTCCATTTGCCCTTTTAAGGACTAGATGTACTCCTTGTGTTAAGGAATTACCCTGTATAAAATCATGTTTAAACGACCATCTCCACTAATCCTTAAATTAAGGGGGAAAATAGCTGAATTAAATAACCATTCTCTTCTAAAATCATTATAGGCCCTGCAATCAACCAACCAGCAAACTCGGGAACTGGTGAAGGCAGCCCATACAGGACCAACCTATCCTGCCCCTAAAAAATCTATTTCAGGTGCAGCCTGGAAACCCAGTCCGAATAAAGAAGCTTCAGCCAGCCACCTTGGAGACCTGGTGGACGGGACCCCTGTCAGTGATATGAAAACTTATTTTCCTGGTCTCTATGACTGACCATGCTCTTGTCCGTCATAGCAGGGCCCCTAATTCTCATATTATTAAGCTTAATGTTTGGACTCTGTATAATCAACTGTCTAACCTCATACATGCAAAGAAAAATACAAACTGTTAAATTATTAGTCCTTAAAACCCAATATCAGCAAATTTATAATCAACACGAAGATACAATGATTTTATTCTCCCATAAAACCAGTGGGGAATGTGGAGGGCCAGGAGCAATCAATCAGGCCCAAGCAGGGAAAGTCCCCACACCATGGGGGTGGAATGTCCCCGAGAGTTAAACAATAACCAATGCTAAGAAACTGTGGGAATGGGATATGTTTTGGCAATGGCTAACAGCATTCTTCTGCTTCTATGAACCACTTGCTTGCTAGCAACTGCAAAAAAAATCACAGCATGATTTTAGCCTTTATAAGCACACCCTGAAAACCTCTAGGGGCTGCTCTCTGAATCCTCTTTCTTGGAGGTTTCTGAGGCAGTCGATGGCTGGCTAATAAAGACTCCAAATTGGCTTGCAGTTTTGAATTGTTCAGTCTCTCTTTCGGTGTGCCCCACAACGTCATCTATGGACTATTGATCTTTGATAAGGCAGTCAAGTTAACTCAACTGGTACAGAGCAGCCTCTTCAACAAATAGTGCTTGGAGAATTGGATATCCATGTCCAAAAGAATGAAAGAGGACCCCTCTCTTACACCTCATACAAAAATTTACTTAAAATGGATTGAAGACCCAAACATTAGAGCTACAATCATAAAATTTCAGTAGGGGAATATCTTAAGGACCTTGTTGATAGTCAGTGGATTCCTAGACCTTACACCCAAAGAATGAGCAATAAAAGAAGTCATAGATAAATGGTATGTCATGGTCAGGTTCATGTGTCAACTTGGCCAAGTGATGGTACCTGTTTGTCTGGTTGGGCAAGTACTGGCCTGTCTGTTGCAATGAGGACATTTCATATAATTAAATCATGATCATATCAGCTACATCCACAGCTGATTTCATTTGTAATCAGCCAAAGGGGAGTGTCTTCTGTAACGAGTAATGTCTAATCTGAGCACTGGAAGCCTTTTAAGGAGGATTCAGAAGAGACAGGATCTTCCTGTTTTGGCTGGTGAGACTCTCCTGTGGAGTTCGTCCAGACTCTCAATCAGAATCATCAGCTTCACAACCTGCCCTGCAGATTTTGGACTCTGCATTCCCTTGGTCACATAAGATACTTTTATAAATCTTATATTTTCAGGTATTCCCTGTTGATTCTGTTTCTCTAGAGAACCCTAACTAATACACGGCATTTCCTCAAAATGGAATACTTCTTCACATCAAATGGCTTTCTCAGAAAAATAAAAAGGCAGCCTACACAATGGGAAACAGTGTTTGGAAATGTCTTATCAGATAAGGGTGTAATATCCAGAATATATAAAGAGATGCTACAATTCAATAACACAAAAACAAACAACCCAATGTAAAAGTTAGCAAAAACTTAGACACTTATCCAAGAGGAATACAAATGACTTCAAAGCATATGAAACAATGTTCAACATCTCTAGCAGTTAGGGAAATTTAAATCAAAACTAAACGAAATATCATCTCACACATAATACAATTGCCATGAAGGAGACCTGGGTTCAATTCCTGGACAATGCACCTCCCCCCCCAAAAGATGACAAGTACAGGAGAGGCTGTGGAGAAATATCACACATATTCACTATTAGTGAAAATGTAGAATAGCGCAACCCCTCTGGAAGGCATTTTGGGGGTTTCTTAAGAAGTTAGGTATAGAATTCCCATATGATCCAGCAATCCTATCACTAGGCATATACTTGGAAGAACTGAATGCAGGGACATGAACAGACATTTACAAACCAATGTTTATAGCAGTATTATTCACAGTTGCTGTTAGAAAGAGCACCATATGTGAAGGAGCACAAATGCTCATCCAATTGTGGAAGAGAAAAAGAATTTATTCACAATCTTGCAAGAGTGGGTGCCCAGCTGAACACAAAATGATGGCTGGTTCGCCAAACAAGTGAATGCTGAAATTATTATACCTATGTCTAGTTAGCATCCCTTACCCTGTTTCCCCACTGATGAAATACTCCGGATTAAATAGAACCTATCCAGGTAATCTAACTAATTTGAACTTGTTGCCCAAGGTTTCCTCTTTGATTACAGTTTACATTTTAATGACCCCAGCCATCAAAGATTTGGAGCTGGTTCTACGCTTATGTCAGGTCCTTCCTTCTCCATGTTGGCATCGTCTTCTGTGAAAGGTAAACTTAGCTTGACTCTTACATTTGTCAAGATGGAGAACAGCCCAAATGTCCATGAATGGATAAGTGGATAAACAAACTGTGGCATATACATATGATGGAATATTACACTGTTGTAAAATGGAATAAAGTCATGATACATGCAACCACCTGGATGAATCTTGAAGACTTTAAGTTGAACGAAACTTTTATGAAAGAGTAGTAATGATCTCCATCCCTCATGGCATGAGCTAAAAAACATCTTTTCTTCAGAGTTTATCTATTAGCTGGGTGTATTGAAAAGAAAACAAAAAGTCTTTGGAAATTTTGAAAGAGATACAATCATCCATCCTCCTAAAGTACACTCGAGTATAAGTAAATTTGGCATCTACCATGCAGTCTACATGATATGCTGTGACATGGATGAGGTGGATTGGACCTTAACAGGCATTTCTCCCACCTTCAAGTTTGTGATCCTGTGTTAGAGTGGATGGTGAACTAGCAGGCACAGTGCATATGTAACCAATACTTACTGGAAATGCATTTTACTGAACTGCAGAAAATGCTGTGTGGTGAATCCAACAATTTCAATGGTGTCTACTTGATTATGCAATATTCCTGATGATAGCAGAATTATTACCTTTCCTGCCTGCACTGTTTTCCTGTGTTTTCTACTTGAAAGACATACCTCTAACATCTTCAAAAAATGTTAATCAGACTCTTGTAAACCACGAGTACTTTGACTTTTATATCTCAGTATTTAACCTATTAATAAATATTGAATTTCTGAACCTGAGGTAAAAGGATCCTTATACACAGAGACTTCTCAGCAGGGAGTTGCTTTTAAGGCATGCTTTATGTCCTTGTTTCTAAGACTACAGATAAAGGAGTTCAGCATGTGAGTGACCACTGTGTACATCATGAAACTTATCGCACTTGCCCTTGAGTTTTGGGTAGCAGCAGAACTAAGAAACAGTGAAGACCTGTACCATAAAACAAGGACACAACTCAAAGATGAGACCCACTGGTAGAAATGCTTTATATTTGCCTCCATGAGATGAAATTCTCAAAATGGAAGATATAATCTTAGAGTAAGAGAAAAGGATGCCAGTGAATGAAATATCACCCAGAATTCCCGTTGCAAAATATATCATTAGGTAATTGAAGAAGGTGTCAGAACATGCAAGTTGGATTACTTGAGTAAGTTCAGAAAAAATGTGAGGAATTTCCAACTCTGTACAAAAAGTCAATCACAAAACCATTAGGCCATGTAAGAGAGAGTCCAGAGCACTCAACATCCATGAAGCCAGCAGAAGGAGACCACAGAGCCTCGGGTTCATGATGACCATCTACTGCAGTGGGTGACAGATGGCCACGAAGTGGTCACAGGCCATCACGGTTAAGAGGAAGACATCTATTCCTTGAAAAACCATGCAAAAATATGTCTGGGTGAGGCAGTTTCCATAACTTATACTGTTGCTCTCTGTCTGGATGTTCAACAGCATGTTTGGGACAGTGGTGGAGGTGAAATAGATGTCTGCAAAAGACAGGTTAGCAAGGAAGAAGTACATGGGTGTGTACAGGTGGGCATCAGAGATGGTTGCCAGGACGATAAGCAGTTTCCCAATGAGAGTGACCAGGTACATCGTCAGGAACAGTGGAAATAAGAGGGGCTGCACTTCTGTGTCTACTGAGAGTCCCAGGAGGATAAATTCTGAAACACGTGTTTCATTCTCTGATTCCATTTAACTCATGAAACTGCTGGAAGAGAGACCAGAGCAAGGCAGGTTTAGGTACAAGCAGTTCTCAGCAAATTAACATAAATTCTATGATTTGTATTACAAATATATTAACTTAATTATTTTTTATTAATTATATAGAGATTTAGTTCCTTTTATCTGAAAACGTGAAAGTAAACAAACGTTCCTACTTCTCCTTGATGCTATTACAAAGAAGCCTTCCTTGTCCATAAATTTTAAACTTTTTCCCAAGGCAATATGTTCCACCTCAAATTCTCTTAGACTTTTTTTCATTCAAAAGTCATTTGACCAGATATTTTGCATGTGATGAAATAGTTGGGCCATGGATATTGATGATGGTAGTACAGTATTTTTATTGTCAACAGTATTGCTTAATTGCACAATGAAAATGGATAGAATGAGAGTTGTATATAGACTATTACAATAAAATCTAAAATAAATGAAAATTTTCTATCTCTATAGATAGAAAGATCAATACTGTTAATGTGCCATTAAATCTACACCTGATCTATACTTTCAATTGAACCCAATTCCCAATGTCAAGAAGTTAGTTTCCTGATATTTGATAAAATAATTTTAAAGTTTATAAGGAACGACAAAAGTCCTAGATTACCTAGAGAATACTAAAGAAGAACGAAGTTGGAAAATACACAACTAGAATATAAAATACTATTTGATTTCAAGTCTAACTATTAAGACACAATGATTAAACCATGTTGTATTGCTGAAATAGACACATGAGCTTACTTTGAGAACTCAATAGACACAGAAAGCAGATGTTAGGGAATTCAAAAACAGACACACACAAATACAGTCAACTGGACTTTTGCAAAGGGCAAAAGCAATTTAATGGAAAAAGTAAGATCCTTCAATGAACGCTGTGGGACAATGGCATGTAAATATGCAAAGCAAAAAGGAATGTAGCCAAACATTGTATACATTTCACAAAAAATAACTCCAAATGAATCCTGCACTCAAAATTAAAATGCAAATTAAAATACTTCTAGAATAAAACATCCAAGAAAATCTAGTGGCCTGTGCTTTGGTACTCAGTTTTTAGAAATAGCATCCCAATCATGATCCATGACAGGGGAAATTTATTAATTAGACTTCATTAAAATATAAAACTTATGCTCTATGATAGATATTGAGAAGTGACTTTTATTCATATATATGAAGAATCATTAACACCCTTCTAAAGAAAGATAATGCCCAATGGAAAAAATGCTTTGCCTACACTGTCTCAAGCCTGGTTTACCAATCTCTGCTGAGGTGGAAACATAATTTTACCTTCTAGAGACCTCAAAAGTCTTTTCATCTTCCTGCCCTTCCTGGGAGCAGAGCTTCCAACTTCATCCATCATTCAGGTAAGACTCAGCATTGGTTATCTCAGATCTTCTTTGATAATTTCTGGGTGAGTCATAGAGTCTGGTCACAAATTTTGGGAATGTATTATGATTCCAGGACCCCATTTATTGAGTGTAACTTTAGGGGCATCAACAAGGATAAC
>PVIY010023924.1:0-38716 GCA_004026745.1 Myrmecophaga tridactyla | reverse complement strand
CCCCCCCCCCCCAGCAATATTGAATGAGAATCAAAGGACATGGCTTTTCTGGCATCCACAACAGAGTCAAAACAGCACAAGGAGAATCCATTTTCCTACCTTTTTCAGCTTCTAAAGGCCGCTTCCATACCATGGCTACATACCCCTTCTCTCTTCAAAACCAGCAATGAACAGTTGGGACTTTCTCACACTACATCATTCTGGCCCAATGCTCCTGCCTCCCTCTTTCACATATAAAGACCCTTGTGATTATACTGGGCTCACTTGGATAATCCAGGATAGTCTATGCATCTGAAGAGCTTTCATTTACTCATACCTGCAAAGTCCCACCCCTTTGTCATTTAGGGTAACATATTTATAGATTTCGGGGATTGGAATCTGGACATTTGGGGAGAAGCTTTATTCTGCCTAACACATTACCATTACAGATAAGTCAACACTGGTATCACATGTGTCCTGATGTTGTTATACACTGAGAAGTACACATCACCTACAATGCTTTTCCTGCCAAAAAATAACTAAATTAAGGGGCTTTCTTAAATATCTGTTCTCCACTCTTCATAAATGTCAATGTTGTAAAAAATTGTAAAAAGAAGAAGGAGAAGAAAGTGGTTGTGGAACTGTTCCAATTAATAGGAGGGGACTAAAGACATAAAAACTAAATGCAGTGCATAATCCTTGAGTGCATCTTGGATAAAAAGAAAGACAATAGAAGACATTATTAGGACAATTGAAAAATTTTATTATGACCTGTAAAATAAATAATGCTATATTAATTTAAAATTTCCTGAGTGTGACAACTACTTTGCTTGTTCTTAGGAGATAAAAAGTATTTAGGAGTAAAGTATCATGATATCTGCAATTAGCCTCAAGCGGTTCAGAAAAGATGTGTAAACAGAGAAATTGAGAGAAAGCAAATATGGAAAAATAACTGGTAAATCTAGATTAGAACTATGAAATAGAAGTATAATGTAAGGCACAAATACAACTTGAAATATTCTAGTAGCTGTGTTAAAAAAGTAAAAAGGAATAATGAAATTAATGTTAACAATATAAACACAATATATCCAACTGGAACCACTTCAAAATATAATCAATATAAAAAATTTAAATGAAACTTTAAAATTTTTTCTTTCATACTAAAGCTGCAAAATCCAATGTGTACTTTACATGTACATATCATTTAAATTTCAACTAACCACATTTTAATGCAAAATAGCCACATGAGACTGGTGCTAAGGCACTAGGCCGTGCAGTTCTGGATGAAGGGCTTATGTCTCTTCGTTGTGCTATGCCTGCTTGCTTCTGTAGGTCTGAAATGGTTCAAAATGAAAAGCTAGGAAGAAGAGAAATAGGTATTTATTTGTACATGCATTGACTATTTGGGGAGTATACAGAAGAAACTAGTAACAGGGTTGCTTCTGGGAGGAAGAAATGAGGAGTGAGTGGAGGATTTCAATGTACTCTTGTATGTATCGTACAATATTATTACTATGCCTATTTTAAGATTTAAATTAAAGTTATTTTTAAAATACCATCTCCTTCATCTGTTTGTTCACAGATTCAGTAAGGCTAAGCACTACTAAGGCCCCTGGTGAGAAGTCAGAGCTCCCCCAACCCAACTAGGTTTCCTAAAAACAGCATCCTTCCGTGCACAGAGCGCGGGCGGCGCGCAAGTCAGTCACCAAAATCCACGCGGCCGCTCGGGCCGCCTCCCACGCTGCCGGGCTAGGTCTCCCGGTTACCCTTCACGGAAACGGCCTTGCCTCTGCAAGCCGCGCGATGTGCGGTGGCCTGCGGGCGGCGGGCCCTGCCCGGCCAGGTTCGTGCGTCCTGCGGGACGAGCGGCGACTGCGCCCGGCTCTCGGCCGCCCGGGCCCCTGCACCCCCCGGGCAGCGGTCGCGCCGCACACACGCGCTGCGTGCCCGCCCCGGCCCCCGGCCCTCCGCAGCCCCCTCTGTCGCGGCTGTAGGGGGATGTTTCGTGGGACGGACGGACAGACACAGAGGCTCCACTCGGAAAGAGAAAGTCAATGATTAAGAAAACAAAGCGAATAACCCAGCTCTGGACAGTGCGTCACCTTTACTTAGGTATAGGACAGGTGCACGTGTTATGTGATTAGAGGGAGAATTCCAGGGTGTCCTTCCCGGCACGGGGCGGGAGAGGCTGGGTGGGGGGCGGCGGGACTCCGCGGCCCCCGCGGGGAGCCTGAGGCCTCGGGCTGAAGCAGGGGGTGGGGCTTAGGGACAGCGCACAACTTCCTATTGGCGCAAAGCATTACGTAAAGATTTCTACAAAACAACTACAGCTCGAGGAAATCCTCGTACAGCTTCCCTGGTGGTCTAGTGGTTAGGATTCGGCGCTCTCACCGCCGCGGCCCGGGTTCGATTCCCGGTCAGGGAAATTACCTTTTTAAACTAAAAGGCATTTGTTTGAGGTTTTTTTCTTGTTAGGTTTTTTTTTTCTTGTTTATTTTAGCTGTTGCCATTATTCTCCATCATAAAAATTCCATTCTTTTAAAATGGCATTTACCTAAAATTTACACTACACTGTGCTTGTTCTCAAATAATATCATTTACAATCCAACAACACTGTTCTTTCATTCTGAAGAACTCTAGATGAATTTTTCCATAAACTGGTCAGACGGCCTCTAAAATTGCATTTTCCATCTTTCGAAAATAATTTGGATGTGTAATCAAGCCTGCATGATTTTTTTTAATGCTTTATGATTTTTAAAGACTTTGTTTTTGTATTGAGCTTTGTTTGACTAATAAAAGAGGAAAATAGTTCTAGAAGGGTTTATACCTATTTTCCATCATGCTTAGTCAGTTTCTGTCTTTTCCATAGATTCAAATTATGTGCTTTGTACATTATTTGAGTATATTGAAAGTTATTCTTACCTTATTTTCCTTTAAGAATCTAAGATTTTTTGAGATATGCGGTTTGCTAATTATTAAATGGCTGGTTTATTAGTTTTTCTTTTAATAATCCACTTAGCAAATTATTTTATCTTTCAGGTTTTAACTTTTCTCTAAGAAATTCGCACGAATATGCAAACTTCCAGCATTCAGAGCATCATTTGCAATTTGTAAACCATATAGCCCCTCAGGACCCTAAAAATATACACCTTAGTATTTTTAGGAATTCAGGGCAAAGTAAAATTGTGGGAGTTCCCAAAAGTAAATATGCAAATGTCGGAATCAGAAGTAAAAAGATGCTAAGTAGACATTAACTATTTTTATAGATTGAAAATTTTTTATGATTTGAAAATGCAAAACCATTTTCACCTTAGCCAGTTTATTTATTTATTTATTTAACTTTTTATTTTGAACTTCTTTTGAACTTTCCAACTTACAGGACGTTTGGAAAAATAATACAAACCCGATACTGAGAACTGAAACAAACCACTACCTCCCCCAGATACCCAAATCCACCAATTTTAACATTTTGCCACATTTGCCATATCATTCTATCTATCCATCTATCTCTGACTGTCTTTCAGTACATTTTCTAAACACGTGAGTGTAGGTTATATGTATCATGCGCCTTGAACTTTGAATACCGCCATATATCCATGTAAGAACAAGGATATTCAGGTATGTAACCACCATAAGTGCAGTTACCAAATTCAAGAAAGATAACATTGACATAAAGCTTATAGTTTATATTCCAATTTTCCTATATGTCCCAATAATGTCCCTTTGAGCCTTTTTTCTACTCTTGTTAAGTCCCACCAGGATTGTATATTGCATTAATTGTCATTGTCTCTTTAGTTGCTCTTTTTTCTTTTTTTTTTGAACAGTGGGAACATATGTACAGCATAAACTTTCCCATCTCAACCATTGACAGATACCACTCAATGAAATTAGTCAAATTCACAATATTGTTGTTTTGGTTTCTAAAAGTTGCTGGAATGCAACATACCAAAAACAGAATGACTTTTAAAAAGGAGAATTTATTAAGTTGCAAGTTTATAGTTCCAAGGCTGTGAAAATGTCCAGACTAAGACATCCAGGGAAAGATATCTTGACTCAAGAAAGGCTGATGGGTCCAGAACACCTCTGTTAGCTGGAAAGGCACATGGTGACATCTGCTAGCTTTCTCTCCTCATTTCATAAGGCTTCCCCATGGACGTTTTCATTCTGCATCTCCAGAGATCTCTGGCTGTGTGGGCTCTGTTGGCTTGAAAGCGTTCTTCAAAACGGTTCCCTCTTAAAGGGTTCCAGTAAGCAACCCCATCTTGAAGGGGTGGAGAGACATCTCCATGGAAACCATCTAATCGAAAGTTACCACCCACACTGGGTGGGTCAAATCTCCGTGAAAAGAATCAGAGAGATCCCACCCAGCAATACTGAACGAGGATTAAAGAACTTGGCTTTTCTGGGATACACAGCAGATTCAAACTGGCACAATTGTGGTGCCCTCACCACCTTCCGTTACTAAACCTTACATACTGTGCCAATTTGAAAGGATTATGTACCTTAGAACGGCCATGTTTTAATCCTGATACATTTTGTGGAGGCAGCCTTTCTTTTAATCCCTATTCAATACTGTAGGTTGGAAACTTGATTAGATTATCTCCATGGAGGTGTGACTTACCCAATTGCGGGTATTAACCTTGATTAGAGGGAGATGTGACTCTGCCCATTCCAGATGGGTCTTGATTAGCTTACTGAAGTCCTTTAAAAGAAGAAACATTTTGGAAAAAGCTTCAGAGCCAGGAGAGCCCAAACAACCCGAGACATTTGGAGATGAAGAACGAAAATGCCCTGTGGGGGAGCTTCATGAAACAAGAAGCCTGGAGAGAAAGCTAGCAGACTTCGCCATGTTCGCTATGTACCTTTCCAGTTGAGAGAGAAACACTGAACTTCATCGGCCTTCTGGAACAAAGGTATCTTTTCCTGGATGCCTTAAATTGGACATTTCTATAGTCTTGCTTTAATTTGGACATTTTCACAGCTTTAGAACTGTAAACTTGCAACTTAATAAATTCCTCTTTTTAAAAGCTGTTCCATTTCTGGTATATCGCATTCCAGCAGCTTGCAAACTAGAATACATACATTGTGCATTGATTCTACATTCTTCCTGCCCTCATAACTGGCCACCTGTATCTAATTTCTCTTACTTTTGAGCTGTTGGGTTTTTTGAACATTTCATTTAAAACCTGAAATTTTACAATAGCATAGAAATGGAAAGAAAACTTAATTACAACTAAAATGTGCTTGATTTGCTTACTTTTTAGCTTGCCATAACTAGTTTAGAATGGTGAGTGTCTATTAAGGGTCCAGAAAGTGCGCTGTGATAGGTATGATGGGATTGAGAAAAGAGTATGTGATTCTGGTGCTTAAAGAGCCTCCACTTCATTGGAGAATTGAGACAGAAATATATGTCATTATTACTGACATAAAAATAATAGACACTGGTATTTGTTTTGTATCAGGCACTTCAAATAATCACAACATGTGGGAAAGGAATGGTGAAGGATGTTGACACTAGAATGAAAAAACTTGAAAACTGGACTCCAAGCTGGAACTAAAGGCCAGTGGCCTGGCACTGAGAATGGGCTCGATCAGGATGACTGCAGCAGAGGACCTGTGCTGGGAAGGGCACAGGGTGAGGCTGGACAGGCAACTGCAGCCAGATAACGAAGGGCCTTAAGACAAGCCAAGGAGTTAAAATGAAAAACCGAGAGATCTTTGTGCCTGCTAGTATGTACAGGGTTAAGAGTAGGGAAGAATCAGTAATGACTCCATGATTTGTAGTCTGTGTGGTTTATAAAGTTGAGGTGATATAAAAAGTAATAGGGATTCCCGGTGTCTGCCCATGCAAAAAAAAAAAAAAAGGTAATAGGGAGGTTGCAATAGGGAAACAGTCTGGGGGAAGAAGGCGTCTTAATTTCACCAGGATATTATGACAAAAATACCACATGATGGGTTTGGGTGTAACAAAAGGAATTTATTGGTTCACGGTTTTGAGGCTAGAAGAAGCCCCAAAGCAAGATATCTGCCAGACTTGCTTTCTCCTGGAGACTGTGCATTCTGGTCTGCTGGCAATCCTTCGGTTCCTTGGCTTGCCTCTCTCTACCTCCCATCATATGGCAATGTCTTCTGTGACTTTCAGGATCTCTTTATAAAGCCTCCAGTAAACCAGATTAAGGTGTGGGTTGCACCTCTTCAAGAGGTTCTATTTCTAATGGATGCACACCTACAAAGACATGGTTTAAGATTAAGAACACCTGTTTGTTTGGGTACATAATGCAACCTTCCACAGAAAGTAAGTTGCATTTCATCCCCACAGAGGCAGCATAGCCAAATGGTGGTTGGAAATATAGGAATGGAACTTTGGTGATAAATTAGGGCTGAGGATACAAATTTTGGAGGCATTAGTTGAGCAGTTTGAGATTATTTGGGCTCTCCCAAAAGGGGAATGTAGGAAAAGGACAGAAGCCCAAGGAATAAACCCAGGAGAGAGTACAATATAGGGGAATAGGAAGAAATGGAATAATTAATTAGCAAAAGGGCAGTCAGAGAATCATCAAGAGTGATTCAAAAGAGAAGCAGCAATGAAGAGAATTGAGATATTGTAAAGAGGTCATGGAGAAGGTGAAGGAAATGAAACAACAGCCAGTGATGAGGCCGTAGTTGTTGGGCTCAGGTGAGACTGGGGAAGACGAGATCACAGTGAGACAGTCTGCTAGGAGGCCATTGCTGTAAGCACAATTCAGGGTGCTGGTGCTGAGACTAGTGTGGGGAAAAGACAGCAAAGTTACCAATGAACTAGGTATTGCAGTAGAGCAAATAATGGAAAGGAAAAGAGGTTTAATGAAAGCAAAGAAAACACTAGTTTCAGGAGCGAGAAGACTGAATTAGTTTAGTCTTTAAACTTTGACAGTGTTAGTTTCTAGGGCTGTATTGGAACCACAAACTGGGAGACCTAAAGCAAGAGAACTTTACTCTTTTGCAGTTCCAGGGGCTAGAAGTCCAAAGTCAAGGTGGTTAGGGGGCCTCTAGTGGAGGAGCCTTCCTTGCGTCTTCCACCTTCTGGTAGCACCAAGCATTCCTTGATTTGTGACAACAGAATAAATCCAGTCTTGGCTCTATCTTCAGGTGATTTTCCCTCTTCTTTTAAAGACACCAGTCTTAATGAATTTACGGCTTATCTTAATCTAGTGTGACTTCATCTTAACTAATTATATCCAATGGACGTGACTTTTTGGAGGTCACTATTCAACCCACTATACTGTCTGTACCAAAATCAGTTGGGTTATCTTGGGTAAGTGACCATACTTCTTTGAGCCTCTGGAGTCTTCTCTGTACAGTGGAGATGCTAATAGCTTCCATGCGTGCTTCAGAGTTATTGTCACTCAGTCATTCATTCATCAATCTAGCAAAACTTAGGGCCTGTCGCTGTTCTAGGCCCAGGTATGGAAAGGTGAACAAGACTGCTCCTATCTCAGCTGAGTAGGAATCAAAGGAATCACGATTAAGGTTTAGGTTCTCGCCCTACTGATTTGGAAAGGGGGCCGACTGGGAGGGAGGCAGAGCAGGAAGCCGTGTTGTCTTTAGACTTGGGCTGAAGAGGTCATCCAAGCGAAGCTGGATGGACATCGGTTGACATCTCAGACTATCAGTGACAGACTTGGAGGTGCTTTGACTCTGAGGTGAGAAGTGAAACCTCAAGAATGGAAAGGCCAAGAAATTGAGTGCAGGAAAAAGAGGGGCCGAGGTTTGCTTTTGAGCCTCTTACTGGCGGGAAGAGGAACTAAAGGAGGAAAGGTGAGAAGGAGGCCGAAAGTCAGGAGATGTCAGGATCAGGGAAGCCAGAAGAAAGACTTTGGGCACTGTTATGGGGTCTTTGATAGTGGACGGTGTATTATTCTTTTACACTTTTTTTTTTACATGTTTTATGTATGAATATATAAAAACATATATACATATATATTGAGGTTATTTATCTTCTTGACTGTATTTTATTTAATCAGTCATTATTTTTTTAGTCAAAGAACACTTTTCCTAAACTATTTCATCATTTAGACACAGCAGTACATCACATCACCTACACGTAGCACAAAGTTGCTGCTTTGTAGGGTCAGAAGTTTGTGCTCGATTTTGTCCTTACGAAGAGTGGGGACATGCTGGAGGAATTTTTACAGAAATACTCCAAATATGAAGAGGTTCAGTAAAGATGAAGGAATAGGAAGTGCGTAACCAACCTGTACAAAAGGAAACAAAGGTTATTGGATGTATACTAAAAATATTTTCCTGGATTTGTCAAATTATTTTATTTTAAATGTACAATTGCATTTCAGCCAGGGTTGGGCTGGTTCAGTGCACAGTGATTGGGCTGAGGCATGCCGGGAATTTTAGGCATGGCTGAGGGGACTAGGAACTGGGGGAGGAAGGGGGGTTTCACCAGCATCTAGGACAGTTTTGATGTAAAAAGTTGGCGCTGGAGGAATGAATTAAATCATCAACTGAACCAAGTAGAAGATGGTTGGGACTTCACTGAGAAGCAATGACATATGTGTGGAGCCCCTCATAATGTTATTTTTATATGAAGGGCAGCTCTGCCTCCTCCCGAGAGAAAAGCAAGACTAGTACGAAACTGAAACAATCCAAGTAATAACATCTGTTACTTACTGAGTTCTTTAGATGTTGAACACTAAACACTTTATTTGCAATAATCAAATGAATCCTTTCAACAAACTGAGGAGGTAGGCATTGCTATTCCTACTTTATTTTGTGGTTGGGGAGATGCAGAAAGTTTGCATAACTTATTTAAAGTCACATACGTATGTGAAAGAACCAGGATTTCAACCTGGATTCCCCGCATCCAGACCCTGTGTGCTTTTACCCTCCCTACGCGCCGATAGATTGGCAGCGGCACAAGGAGTCTTCCTTTAGAGCAGGTCCCGACAGCACAGTGGGTCACAGAGAGTGTTGCACTGAGGCAAAAAGGAATCGCAGGCCTATGCAGGTTCTTGTTTTTTTCCTTCAATGATTTTTTTATTGAAATATAATCATCCAAAGTGTACAATTAGTGGTTCACAGTTTCATCATAAAGCTGTGCATTCACATTAAAATCAATTTTTGAACATATTCATTATTCTGAAGATGATAAGAATAAGAATGAAAGTAAGAATAAAAGTAAAAAATAGCACCCATACATCCCATACCCCCATACCTCCTATTGTTTATTTATTTTTCTGTCTTTTTTTTCTTACTCGTCTGTCCACACACTGGATAAAGGGAGTGTCAGTCACAAGGTTTTCACACTCACATATTCACACCTTAAAAGCTCTAAAGTTATTCGATCATCATCAAGAATCAAGGTTATTGGGACACAGCTCAACAGTTTCAGGTACTTCCCTCTAGCTACTCCAATACACCAAAAACTGAAAAGGGACATCTAAATACTGCATAAGAAGAACCCCCCAGAAAGACCTTGCAAGTCTATTTTAAATCTCGCAGCTACTGAAACATTATTTCATTTCTCTTCCCCCTTTTGGTTAAGAAGGCTTTCTCACTCCTAGGATGCAGGGTCCTGGCAAATCCCGGCAGTTCTTTCCACGTTGCCAGGGAGATTTACACCCCTGGGAGTCATGTCCTACGCAGGGGGTGAGGGCAGTGAGTTCACCAGCCGAGTTGGCTTACAGAGAGAGGCCACATCTGAGCAACAAAAGAGGTTCTCTGGGGGTGACTCTTGGGCATAATCGTAAGTAGGTTTAGCCTGTTCTTTGCAGAAACAAGTTTCATAAGAGCAAATTCCAAGATCAAGAGCTTGGTCCATCAAATTGGACCAAGCAAATCCCCCAGTGCTTGCGGGATTATTAGGTCTTCCCCAGGTGGGGAAGTTTAATGTTTCCATCTTTATCCCAAGTCCCTCAAGGGGACTTTGCAAATACTTTTTAATCTTTTGCCCAGTTTATTCTGGGATGTCTTGGGGCATCACACCAACCTTTACAAACTAACAGGATCTCACTCCCTATTCATGGTTCCCTGTAATTATGGTGTTTGAAGAAGCTGCCCACATAAGTTAAATAAGATAGTGTGCTACAGAAAACATATATTTTGCACCAAATAAACATCCCTTCGTTTGGTCTCACACAGAAGTGGTAGTTTAAAAATCCAGTCAATATCATCCTTTACTCTTTAATTTGACTTACCTTAGTCCTACCCAGATCAGCCTCATTCACAACTTTAATTGAAGGCTGATCACCTTTTTAGCATTTTTAATAGTTGCTGTTTGGGGTCATGTGACTTTCATAGCTGCAGAACTCTACCTCTGAGTCTCAGGTATCACACAAATACCCAAAGTTCCATGGAACGGCCAGGCTATGCACAAGAGCTCAGCATCTCAGAATTTAGAATTTACAGTTACAACTCTGGAGTAGATGTGACTGCTGTAAGAGTTACAATCCAGGAACCTTTACAAGAGGCCTTCATCAGGTTCTTTTTAAAATGAATAATTGAGTTCTATGCATTAATTACATACAGGCAGAAATCCATCCTGGTTGCTGCTTATTGGAGGTTACCAGGTTTCACAGAAAGATGTAGAGAACTTTTAATTAAGAAGTAAATTTAACGACAAATATATTTGCATTTATAGGTAGGCATGTTTATAGTGAAAGTGTTTTTTCCTTTTAAAATAACCTTTGCCACATTTTTAGGTTGATCATCATTATTATTTTATCGACGAAAAATAGTCTCTTCTTTTCATCTTCCTGTTTTATAGCTGTACTTCAATTTGCTATTGTTTCGTGTAAGTTGTGTTTTCGTAAACACCCTGAGGCTAGAGTTCATAACTTATACTAGTTCTGCCTTGAAAAGACATCATCATATATATGAAAAGGAAATTTTTTGCTGTTTCTTGGTCTTAATAATTAGTATGATCCCTGAAGGCAATAAAGTGACAGCAAACGGGTGTTGGTTTTAATTTTATGATTGCAGGACCCATGTCGCATCTGTCTTTGCATCCACCAGGCTATACCAGCGCTTGGCACATAGTAGGGATTCAAATAACTTTTTTGTAGATGTTGCTCTTTTATTATTTCGTGGAGGTAATACATAGCCCAATATGCCAAAACAGTAGGGAACAGAGGCAGTGTATTAGTTAGGGTTCTCTAGAGAAACAGAATCAACAGGGAACACTTGCAAATATAAAATTTATAAAAGTGTCTCACGTGACCGCGGGAACGCAGATCCAAAATCCGAGGGCAGGCTGTGAAGCGGACGATTCCAATGGAGGGTCTGGATGCACTCCACAGGAGAGGCTCACCAGCCAAAGCAGGAAGAGAGCCTGTCTCTTCTGAATCCTCCTAAAAAGGCTTCCAGTGATTAGATTAAGCATCACTCATTGCAGAAGACACTCCCCTTAGCTGATTACAAATGGAATCAGCTGTGGATGCAGCTGACATGATCATGATCTAATTCTATGAAATGTCCTCATTGCAACAGACAGACCAGCACTTGCTCAACCAGACAAACAGGCACCACCACTTGGCCAAATTGACACATGAACCTGACCATGACAGGCAGCAAATTGCCAGTTTCTGAGAAGAGCTCCATGTGGCATCTCCAAGCATTCCTTCACCCTCAACCCACTGCTGCTTACACAAAAGCCAGGTGAGTGATGCAGAGCTTTCTGTGCCCACAGCAGTGGATGGGTGACCCAACTCGACATCGCACTGACCGAGAAGGGGCTCAGTGTGGCAGGCAGCAGGGGCTGGCATCACTCGGCACTCATCCCTGCCAGACCCAGTTTTAGGACACAAACTGCCCCAGTAGCTGCCTGCCTGCTTTGTGCTTTTGATGGTATCTCCTTGAGACAAAAGTGGGCAGGACATACATTCATCCTGAGTCAGAAATTAAGGTGAAAGGCTAAGTAGTGTTAATACTTTGGGTGAGAAAAGACAACGCTGTCCTTGAGGAGGATGAGCTGCGAGTCTGGTGGAAGAAAGACGAGAATGGTCCTGGGCTGTGAGCAGTGCCTTGACGATGTCAGAGGGGTGTTTCATGGTACCTGGTGGGATGGGGGAGGCGTGGCACAGGGGCTGCTGCTCTCAGTGCAGAGTTGAACCGGAGGCTCACTTCCACTCATAGCTGGCTCCTCGAGTCTCCTTCCCAAGGCGGAGGTCAGCCTTGGAGAGCAGCGGGGCTCCCTTCTCCTCCTCCTCAAAACTTACACCGATATTTCTCCCCCAGCCTCCTTCCCTTGCAAATGACCAGGGTGGGAGGTGAGAGGCAACTAAGAAATATGGAAAGGCTTGTGCACATCCCAGTGGAGCCCCGCCAAGGATATTTCTGGAGAATCCATCTTGGCAGGATTTGTTTCCAGTGCCCGGGAGAGCACCTTGCCTGGTAATGCAATGGTGGCGTGCAAATGGGATCGCGGCGATGGCTCAGGATGCTGCAATGCTCACAGACGTCATTCATTTAGACGCAGCGTCCGGAGGGCTGGTGGGAGGAGCTGCTCCTCTCAGCCTGCACTGTTCCCCACTCACGCTCTGGTCATGCCACAGCTGCTTTAGAAGCCGCACAGGCAGATTTTTGGTTTGGCTCAAATAACTCTTGAATGAGAATCTGAAAGAATGAGGCAAAAGACTGGAGCTGGCACATGTCAGATGCAACATGAAATGACCAAGAAACTGTGGAAAAGAGAAAAACATCATTAGCGATCAGGGAAATGCAAACTAAAAACAAAAGAGATACTATTTACACCCATCATGGTGGCAGAAATGGAAAAATGTAACCAATATCAAGTGTTGGCAAGGATGTAGAACAATTAAAACTCTTAAACCCTAATGGTGGGAGTGTAAATTGGTGCAATAACTTTAATTGGGCATTATCAAGGGAAGTTGGCAGTGCCCTTACCCAGCAATTCCATTCCTGAAAAGTCCTTGCACATGTGCGACAGAATGGAATGTTCAAAAACTGTTCACAGCAGCAACATGTACCGTCAATAGACTCAAACTGGAAGCAACCTAAACATCCATCAAAAGCAGAGTTGCTGATCATATTCTGCTGTAGTCGTACAATGAAATACAACAGTGGAATGAAAAGAATAGATTATAACTCCTCTTGTCTGCATGACGCATCTCAGGAACACAATATTGTACTTAAAATGTAAGTTGAAAACCATCCATTTAATATGAAGTTTTGAAATGCCCCAAATTAAAAACATTGTTTATGGATATGCACATGGGTGGTAAACTATTGTTTTGAAAATAAAATAGTGATTACTCCTGGGCACAGAGTCAATGGAAAAATGATTTGGAAAGTAGCATACAGAGGGCTTCTAAATTACTGGTGGTGCTAAGCTGGGTGGAGGGTAAACAGGCATTAATTTAAATTTTTATTAGTTATACCTTAGATAGACATTGTAATCTTCTGTATCGATTCAATGTTTCATTAAAATAAAACACAGAAAGGAATGAATAAGAATGTTTGCCCTCACTGTTTGCGATAATGGCATGCAAATAGTACTTTGTGGAGCAAAATTCTACTTCCCTCTATGGCCGTACTTGGTGCTTTTCTAAAGTGGAAGAGACCCAGGTTTGTTGAACACGGCAAATGCGAAAACACACCACGAGGTGGCAGCCTAGTCCTGCATGCCCCGTTACGATGCTTTAAATCCTGCAACTGCAGCTGACCTTGGAAATATTTGGTGTGATTAAGTCAAGGGCTTGCTGTCTCCATAGGGAGTAGCAGAGAACTCTTTCTTTCTTTTAGCTTCTTTGTTCTCTTTCCATCAGTTGTGGTAGATTTTTCTTGCATATATGCTGTGCTATTGGATTAAAGTTTGGGGGCAGCAATTCAAATACATTCGCTGCAGCAAGTACTGGGGTTCAGCATGTGACATTCGTTCCTTCATGCCTCATTCAGTCAGGCATCCTTTATTCAGCCAGCACCCACAGATATGGAGCCTTTCTCGGTGCCATGCGCAGGGCAGAGAGGTGCTGGAGACCTCCAGGTAGGTCAAAACACTGCCAGCTTCCTTCGCTTTGGGCATGGTGGCAGAGACAGAAAATGATTGTATCATCACAATTGAAATTTGCGACATATAAATTTATGAATAATGACTCTCGGTTGTTTTTCTTTTGCACAAGCTCTTTGAGACTTTGCTATGCTGTACAGGTTGTGTTTGATGGATCAGTGTGAGTATGAAATAAAGCAAATCAATTTTATTTTTTATTATGTGTGGATGACACTATAAACGGTGACATTAAGCTACTGAAGAATTTTCTATGAGTAATTGTAATTAAGTAAATGTTTCGATATATATATAAAAACTAAATAAAAAGGTCGTATTGATACAGGGGCACTGGAGAAGGAGATTTTAAGACAGGTCTTTAGGTTTAAAAAAAGGCTTGCTGTAAAATGGTGCATGATTCCATTTAGTAAAGATCATATTAATGATGAAAAAAAGGAGAAATGTGCAGTTCACCAGATGCCATGCGAAGTTTTGAACCGGTTGGGCATTTTGGGGTAGTAAGCTGTCTGTTGGGATCTGAAGAATGAAGGGGTGTCAGCTAGGTGAGAGGGAGAGAAGGAACGGTCTAAGCAGAAGGAGCACGTGGGCGGGAGAGGCAGAGGGCTGAAGGAAAGCCAGGACACCTGGGCGGCGGATGAAAGGCGAGCAGAAGCCCCAGAAGTGGGCAGACCTCACAGGGCCTTATAGGTGAGGCTGCGACTTGTCTTCGTGTAGGGGCATCTTGCAGTCGCAGAAAGCGGGGTGCAGGTTCCAGCCACGCCAGTGGCCGCGGGTCAGGGGTGCTGGATGGTGGCACAACTCTGTTCACTTATGGGAGGGGGCTTTTTGATAATGAAGGGCAGCATTTGAAAACAGCTATATAATTTCCATCTCGGTATATTAGATTTAAGAATTTTAAAGAAACTTGGCTCTGTTACATTTATTTTGAATCCAAGTCTAATGATCATTGGCTTTTAAAGACAGGGAATGTAACACATAGCATCTTAAAAAGAAAATAGACCTATTTAGCTCATCTGCAACTAAACAAAAACTTTGTGGCACTGGAAATATAAAAAGAATGAAAGAAAATATTTACTTTATGTGAACATTTATGCTGGCTCAGAAAGAACCCTTTGCTGGTGTGCTGGTTTGAAGCTGTGATGTCCCTAGAAAGGCCTTGTTCTTCTAAACCATTCCTGTGGGTGCAGACTATTGTTGGTGGGACATTTTTTTAAAACTCTTAAAATTGTATAGTATAACATATATACAAAGCAAAGAAAGGAAAAAGCAATGGTTTTCAAAGCTCCCTTCGACAAGTAGTTTCAGGACAGATCCCTGTTTGTCATGGGCTACCATATATTGGTGGGACATTTTAATTAAACTGTTTCCATGGAGATGTGACCCACCCAATTCAAGGTGGGTCTTAATTCTTTCCTGGAGTCCTCTATGAAGAGAAGATGGAAAACACAGTGAAGGCTCAGAGCTGATACACAGAACAGAGAGATGAAAGCAAGTGAAGGACACAGAGGAAGAGCAATACTCCAGAGGTGCTGAGAGGAGATCCATAGGGAGAGAGGTGTCCCTGGAGAGGCATGCAAGGACGCACAGACGCCGAGAGAGAAGCCACTGGAAACAGAGGCTGAGAGCAACGGCGCCCAGGAGCAAGAGCCTAGCAGACGTCACCAGGTGCCTTCCTATGTGACAAATGCACCCCGATGTCAGCACCTTTCTTCAGAGTCCAGCTACCATCCTGTTGATGCCTTAACTGGGACATTTTCATGGCCTTAGAACTGTAAATTGTAACCTAATAAAACCCTTTGTAAAAGCCAATCCATTTCTGGTATCTTGCATTCCGGCAGCTCTAGCAAACCAAAGCAGATGACAATCAGGACACTTGGGTTTTGTGACTTTGGGGAAAGACTATCTAGGTTGGCTGGGCTGCAGTTTTTTCCATCTGTGAAAAGAAGCATGCTCTAGGTGGTATTCTTCTAACGCCGAAATTCTGTGTATCTGTAAACATAGTCATGAAAAGCAATATGAAATGCAGAGGGAATCGATGTTGGGGGACGGCCTCAGTGTATATTTGAATAAAGGTGTGACTGTACATAAGACTACTTGAGACTTAGTTTATTTATAAACTAAATTTGAATAAATTCTGCCATGTATCGATAGTATACTGTATGCCAACTCTTAAAAACATTATCTCATTTAATCTCGGAAAATCCTTGTGAGACAGCTTGTATGTGTTATCCTATTTTACTGACAAGAAAAACAAGCTTGACGCAGGTTTAATAATTTGTCCAAAGTCACACTGCTATTACATTTCAAGAGGTGAGATAGAAATCCAAATCTCTCTGATCGCAGAACGCACTGCCCTTTTAATCATTATATTATTTATTGCACTCATTGAAGACTTGAAGTAAAAAAAAAACAAAACCGACATTAATATGTAATAGAGTTGAGATAAATTCACTAGAATTATAAATTTGAATTGCAAGTTATTTATAAATGGTCTGTTGAATAAATACCAAGAATTTTAATAAGCCCCCCACATTGTAAAACAAATAAAACTGCTAGGTTTGATTTAATTAAACATGCATTCCCATGGCTGGGAAGTCCAACGATCATCAAACAAGCAACCTCCTTGTTGGTGTTTTTATTGCAACAGAAGAGTCTCCGCTTCTGGAATTTCAGTTTCGGAAATGAGATTGCACTCCTGCACTATACATTTAAAAGAACAATTGGTACAGGCATTTATAATTATCCACGTGGTATCTTTATAGAGCTCTTCATTTCTTTATGCCATTTTGATCCACTGTCTAATGCCCTTTCCTTTCAGCCTGAAGACCCCCTTTGGCATACATGTTATAAGAATAAAATAAAATAACAACCAAATGACTATACTATGCAGTGAACCCTAATGTAAACCGTAAACTATAATTAATAGTACAATTATAATAATATCATTTCATCAACTGTAACAAATGTACTACCCTAAGGCAATAATGGAGGTGGGCAGTGGATTCGGAGCTCTGCATTTTTTTCCGTACGACTTTTCTGAAAACCTGCAACTTCTGTAACTAAAAAAACAACAAAAAGAAAAATCGGACAGTGACTTACACCATTTCTCTCACTGTCACACTCGGAGGACAATTTGGTGATTTTGTTTCCCTTTTGGCTCAAGCGAGCCAAGAGGCTGCCTGCTGGAACGGGTGTCTGGGGACGCCGGAAGCTGCATCTAGACTGAGCCATTGCTCTGTTGCTTAGGCGGGGTCTCGCCTGGGGGATCCCTGGGGTGGGCTGACCACATCAGAGGCTCAGCTCTGGGAGCCAGGCTAGTGGGTTTACCAGGGAGGCCGTCCGGGCCTGCGGGCTGGACGGTCCGCAGTGACCGGGCCCCGGCTTTCTCCGGCGCGGGGTGCGCTAGGGAGCCTTGAAGCGGGGTGCAGCGGCCCGGTCGGCAGCACCCTGCTCTGACGGCCAGCGGCCCCCGTGCGCGTGGGCGCGGCCACCTGCAGCACGCCCGGCCACCCCGGAGAGATGTCACGAGGATAAAGCAGCTCCCGGAGCGGCTGCCGCGACACCGCAGGCGGCACCGGCCTCGCTCGGGTTTGGAGGAGGCTCGTGACCGAGGCAGAGAAACGTGCTGCGGCCGGAGCAGAACGCGGGGCGCGCGTCTGTGCCTTCTCGTGACTGCGAAAGCCAGCCCCCAGGAGAAGCCGATTTAAAGCGGCCGTGCTGCGCCAGACCCGCCTCTCCCCTGGTGGGGGAAACTCTACAGAAACAGCCCCGGTTGTTTTTTTAACTGTGTTTTTTTTTGTATTTTTTTGTTTGTTTGTTTTGTTTTAGGTTTTCTGTAATTAACAAAGATGCTTAAAAAAGTGATGAGAGAGCTAGGAAGCAGACTTACAGTAGGGTAAATAATATTCAGCTTTAGAGTTGATGGGAAAGAAGAGGTTAACCCAATTAGTATGTTCAATTGTTTTAGGAGATTATAACCAATTTTAAATTTATCGCTTCACTTATACAAGTGAGACATTATGAATCATAGCTATTCTTTGCAAAACACTTTTTCTTCCGCAGGAGAAAATGTGACTTTGTTTTCACTGCGATAAAAACACAAAACTGTTACCATGCAAACGTAATGCAAGAAACCCTAGAATCAGCTTGCCAAAGCTATCCAACCACTTTCTATACTTAAAAAAAAAAGCTTATTCTATTACATGTATATACCATTTCATATACGTGGATCACCACTTTCCCACAGAATAACAGAATGACAACAGAAGTTAAGGATACTGGGGATATTAATTTATTAAAGGTTATGGACTTAAAGGCATATAGAAAAGACCTCCGAGTATAAGTTTTTTAAAAAATGTATGTTTATACAAACTGCAAACTGCTATAGGGTTAACGATTGGCCCAAGACTGTAAGTTCAAAAGTCCTTCCTGATAATGAGAATTGTTAAAGCGAAAGGAATACTGGGCTTAGGCCCAATGAAGATAGATAGGAGCTGAAATGTCAGAATAACTCAGCATTTTCACCTCAAGAAAAGAAACACCTCTTTTCTTTTGCAACCAAAGGAAGAATGGGAATGTTTTTTTCAAACTCAATTCACTCAGTCTTGATACTTCCCTGTTTTGCCTCATTGTCAATTGCCTTAAACGAGGTTACAGAATCTTTCTTTGGCAGTCTTTACAGAGGGTAAATTCACCGATTAGGAAAAGGTGTGACCTGCTACAAATTCAAAGTTAAAACTAGGGAACGGCCAGAATTATTTACCCTTCGATGTTGTATTACAGAACAAAGAAAAGAATTTTTTTTTTATCCTTTCATATATTGGGAGGGTGAGACAGTGGGAGTTTTTATGCTAATACTATAAACAGATTGACTCTTGTCATTAGTCCAAAGTGAACCCCCGCCGGTTGAAATTCATGATAGTCTGCCTAGGTCTGAGTCCACAAAAAGCAGCATCAAAAAGACACAGCCTAGGGGTTAAAATCACGGCTTTTAGAATCAGACAGGCCTGGGTGATTCATAGCTCCACCTGCCAGCTATGGAGCTGGGGCAATTATCCTTATTCTCTAACTCCCAATATTTAACATAATAAAGATACTACTACTCTGTACTCTGGAGGGCAGTTTAAGAGTGTCAAACCCTTAACAGGAGACTCGGCACAAAGAATAACCTACCAGTATTAGCAGTTAGCACTACATTCTGTCTTTTAGCCCTGCGCCTGGCAGTGCCCGCTGGTGGTGATGGTTCAAGCAGAGAACTTGAGTCCTTGGCCAAGCGGTGCCTGTCGGTTCTCGGAAGTCAGAAATGAGGCGACCCAGGAGAAAGCGCCACCTGGCACCCGCAGAAAGGTTTCTCACACGCCAAGCTTCTGGCCCCTCCCACAAGCTTGCCTATGTATCCTAAGGGACTTTTTTCTTTTCAAGATCTCCCATCCAATTTCAAAGACTTATCTCTCTTTCCAAAGAGTATGAACTCCTGTCACAGCTTATCATGTCACTTTTGTCGTAATGCTTCGTTGTCGCTGCTGAAATATTCACAACCTCAATCATTGTTTAGATCTTAAAATAATTACAAGGGGAAGTAAAACTCCGTTCTTCAGTTAAATGCAGCAGAAAAACTAGGAGTAGTCCGATTGGGCAATAAAAACATGAAAAGCTTTAAAAACACATCTATCTTTAGAACATTAAAATTACAAAGTCAATCCAGATTCTTTGACTAGGACCCCATCTAATGAGATATTTTAAAAAGTAAGCTAAACCAGCTTCATCTTAATTTGACCATGTACATCTCTAGCCATGGATTTTTTTTTTTAATGGCATTCATTATGAGTGCAATGTTGCTTTATAGTACTGCCTCAAATCCAAGATGTACTTTTTAATCACATTTTTGCATTCTGGAAATTGGGGTATGTCTTGCGATCAAATGTGTAAAAGTACCATTTTAGTGTTCTTTTCCCTTAAAGATTATCTTAAACCATACAGTATGTTGCAGCTGATATAATCGTAGGTTTATGGAAATATGGTAATTCTAAAAGCATATTGCTTTGCTGAGGTGATTACTCTTTGTCGAAACTTAACAACAGGCACAAGAAACAAGTTAAATGTATAAGATAATCAAAAAGCCTTCCTTAACACTGAGAATATTTATGTACGAGTGGATCTCAGTGACATCACCCTAGTTAACACTTGGACTATTTTTTATAAGAAACTTAAGAGTTTCAACACTACCTACTTTGAAAGTCCCTCCAATTTCTTCATACGTGAGAAGAAAATACCTTCGTACTGGACAAACACCTCAAGAAGAGGGAGCAAAAAGTGTCCCCTCTAGCTCCCAAAAGCCCTGTTTGCACCCTCAGGCACCCCCTTCTTTGGAGGGCACGACGGTGGGAGGTGGCAGCCTCGCCTGGCCCCCTCTGGCTGGGGGTTCACACTTTGTTGTGCTACCACATTCAAAGCCAGTGGCACAACCGCACAGTGCTGGGCACATGGTGGTTACTCATAAATACCTTCCAGTTAACTAATGTGACTCGCAAAACTGAGTTCTAAGTGGTCACACACGCAGCTTTGAACACCTAGGGAATGTCTTAATGATTTTATTCAGCCATAATGATATTTCCTAAATGTTTGTTTTCTGTTTTGTCCCTTGAACCATAAAATCACTTAAAAACGTGTAATCCCTTTTCTCTTTTGTACCAAGCCTGAAAATTACCACACCTAAAAAGTGCTGCAGTACCCTCACAAAGCATTTGCTAGGGAGGTGGAAAACTCAGTGGTTACTCACAGTGAAATGTGATTATAGACCAATAAACGGGAAACTGATGGTAATTATCTTTAGGAATGCAGGCAGTCCTAGGGTCTATGTGGCAAGTTGGTTTGCAAATATTTTCATTAATTAAATTGAAAACTAAAACTCATACTTAACTGGGAAGAAAAAAATTTAACAACAAATCAAAAAAGGAGAGGAAGGAGGGGGATTTATCTTCAAACATTTTATCCAAATTAAAAAATCTTGATTACTAATAAGTTTACATTTCAAAAAAGGAAAACTTCTCTGAATGCTGATATATTTACAATAGGTACAGAATCAGTTTTTAGATCTTACAATCAAAATGTATATGCCTGTTGCCACAAATCACATTTAAAAAGCAAACTCCAAACACTAGTAAGTCCGTTTTCTTATTTGTTACCATATTTCCATCAGAGCTTTAAGATATAATAGCTATAGGGCTCATGGACAGGGAAAACAAAGTGGTATGACCTTGCATGGTTTTTTCTAGGGAAGTCCAAACTACTTACAAACAGAACAAATTAGACTATACACTTGACTTTTCACTTTGAGTGTGAATTGATATACATAATAAAAACATTTTTTATTCTTTGCACGTTGTTTGGCCCAACAGCTTCAGAAACTCTTTTTAGGCTTCCTTGAAGACATCAGGGATACCCCAAAAAACCTCCATAGCAACAAGGAATATTTTCATCAGGGTTTAGAGGATCTATCCTTAGGATGTTTGCTTACCTATCATAAGCTTTTTTTTTGCACGGGCAGGCACGGGGAATCAAACCCAGGTCTCTGACATGGCAGGCAAGAACTCTGCCTGCTAAGCCAACATCACCTGCCCTAGAATATGCTTTTTTTTTTTTCTTTTCTAGCATATGCTTTTAAAACCCTCTATAAACGTTTTTGAGTTGCAAAATGTATGCCCCATTTCACTTTATCTTATTTCGGTATACTTTCATTTGGAAGTCTTGCACTTCTCCAAGAACCACCCACAGTTAAGAATAAAACAAGAAAATGTTTCCTAGTAATGTCATACCTGCCTATGCTTGATTTACAAGCTCAGAAAAATGCTATTTTCAAGCACTCAGTGAATTATATCAATCAAATGACTTTGAAAGAGAAAAAGAAAAGATCTGGGTTAAAGTGTTAGTTAAAAGAAGGACCCTCTTGACATTCACTTTAACTTGTCCATTCTGCAAAGCAACTCATCCACGTAAAAACATTCAAAAAGGACTTCGTTTAATTAGTGATATGTAAAGACTTTTGCATAGAAAAAGGTTACAAAGTAATGCAAACAAGACTAGGTACAGTAATTCTAAAACAAATATTTAAAAGTATAATTTTGCATAATGTTTAACATTCTCATGTTTATTGCTTTCTCCACACAGCAGAGAAATGAAGTGCATAATAATACATGCTGTGTCCTTTCCTTTCAAACCAATCTCACGTGCTCAATTTCAATGTATTGAGATTTTGTCATAAAACAAAAGCAATAAAACAAAACCAAACACTATTATGTAGCACTAGTCTAAACATGGACAAAAAATAATTTATATACATCCCTCTGAATACATTCATCTTGATTTGGGATCATATGCAACCACTAACTTGATAAAGAACATTTAAGAATCCTGGTTTTCTCTCCCCAATATTTGCTCCCTGTCTTATCACCTCCAGAAATGCAACTTCTTCCAAAAGGGTATTACATGTTATCAGGAGAAGTGAAGAAGATAAACATAGAAGTAGTCTAAATTAAACTAAATAAATTAATCCAAACTTTCGCAAACTGGAGCATTTTCAAGGTGGCATGTATCAACTTCCAGTGGGCACACAGTAAGCAATTGCTCCTAGGTGCACTACATGAAGTATGGTTTATATAAAGCAGCACCAGATTTGAGCCATCCACAAAAAAAAAAAAAAAAAAAAAAGGTGCCTGAGTACTTGCAAGCAGGGCAGAAATGCTTGTTAGTCTGGGCACTGATGGGATAATTGCTTCTACCAATTCATGGCTAAATGTCACCACTTGGCAAGTCTGTACAAAAAAAAAGCAAACTAAGATAGTTCTTTCCACTTGAAAACTATTTTCAGCAATCCTTTTGGCCAATAGAAACCTGTTCGTGTCAACAGAGTATTCTCTGGAATTGTATTAAAACGTCTGCAGCCTAACCCAAGATTTCTGCCCCTTTCCTTTCTTAACCCAACCTCTATGCGCTTCTCGTGTAACGTTACACGTTCAGAACACTTGATTAGCTCAGGCACTTAAGAAACATGATTTCCCCCCCTTCTAGTTGCAAAAAAATTCGGTCAGGGCATTTTTCCTTCCCATTTCGCACACACAGACGTACTGCTGGATGTCAAGGTCCGTGTCATTTTCCAGGAAACTCTAAATGGAAGCAAGCGCGAAGCTTTCAAAAGTTGATGTCAGTTTGCAAGCTGCCTTAAAAAGAGAGAGAGAAAAAAGATAATACCACGTTTCCACTTGTGAGGTGTGTCAAACAGCTTTATTATTCCTTTGTAGGCATCTGTGTGGCTACCATCAGGGCGCAAAGGCTTCAGGCCGGCTCTGAAATGAAGGACGTTCAGCTACTACCGCAAGAAGTTTGGTGAAAAGCTTCCTTGAAAACTTAAAAAGCCCCAACTTCCGTCCCCCAGGGCCGGTAAGGTTTACTGCCGGCTCCGCTGGCCGCCTGCGGGGCGCCGGCCCCGGCTGACACCGACAGCGGCGGGCTGATGGCCGCGGCGGCCGCCACGGCAGCGGCAGCGGTCGGCGGGAGCACAGGGAACGCGCCCGCAAAGGACAGCGGGAAGCTGTGCGCAGCCGCGGTGGCCGCGGCGGCGGCGGCGTGGACGGTGGCCGAGAGGGACAGGAGCGAGGTGGAGAGAGGCGGCACGCACGGGGCGACGCTGCCTGTCGCCGGCATTCGAAGGGCAGAATCCGCGTGGGCAAAGGTGGCCGTGAGGAGCGCGGAGCCGTGGGCAGGAGGCACTTCTGAGGCTGTGGAGAGGCGACAGGGGGAAGACTCCGAAGCGTGGAGGCCGCTGGGTTGGAGCAGGGCGGCCGGGAGGTGGTGGAAGGCCGCCGCCCAGTGGTGCGGGTGCAGCGGCGGGTGGGGCGCCATGGAGGACGTCAGTGCCGCCGCCTCCCGCTGGGAGGCGCACGTGCTGAGATGGGAGACCAGGCGCACGCGCAGTGGGTCCGCCGAGTCCAGGCCCTCCACCGAGCCCAGGTAGCGGGCCACTTCGGTCAGGCACTCGCGGAAGCCGATGCTCATGAAGTCCAGCGCGAGGGCGTGCGCGTCAAAGTAGCCTGGAGGGGGGCGTGGGCAGCCAGGGGGAGGGCGGATAGAGAAGCAGAGACCCAGATGAGACAGACGGAGACAGAGAGATCATGATACACTTGTTACCCAAAACCACCCAACACGGCCGTTAGGAGATTTACACTGAACGATGAGCCTTTCTGAAAACTTTACCCGCTGTTTTTGTTTTAATCTGGGGGGAGTTAAGAAAGTATATTTTGCGGTTTATAAATATGACAACTCTGAGAATGCAGTGCTACAGTTGTTCTTGCAACCAAATATCATAGAAGTGGGCAGGGGAATTAAGAACATCCATGTTTCAAACATCTTCAGAACAACAAAAACAAAAACTTCTTCTTAAAGGGTGGAATAGTGAAATTCCCCAGCGAGCTTTATCATGGCAAAATAGGCCTTCCAGCCAGTCTCTCTATCCCTGTCACGTGAGTTGGAGATTGAAGGGTTTATCTGAAACATCCTAACTCTGTTCCTATTTGTATAAGAGAAGATGAAATAATCTGAGTAGCATGAGGATTTTCTTGAAAAACGTGCTAGAATGTCATCTGAATAAAAGCTTAAATGTTCTTGACTCACAATGTTTATCAGCAAAGTGAAGACACCCTGTACATTAGTCTATGAAAAAATTTACTGAAAACAAAATGAGATTTAATTTGCTTACTAGTTTGAAGGTCTAGAAAATATAAATTTCTCTCAAGCAATGTAAGGCTGCTTACTGATGAGATGAATATACTGTAACTCCTAGTTTCCTGAAGTTCAAATATGTATCTCCTTCCTTGTTCAGCTTACAGTTTTTCTGGCGTCCACCCGAGAAAGAATGTGTATTCACGATGTCAGCGTGTGCACACACTGCCCCCCTCCATGATTAGTACCACAGAAATGGCTGGGGCTATGTCACATTTATCTGTGACTCTTTTTATCAAATACATTATAATAGAAAATAATAATGTCTGACTTTTACAATGCCATTTTAGGGTACAATATTAAGCATTCAGGAAAATGCCACCACTATGAATGAGTGACCTCTAGTACATACAAATGACCCCCCTCAGGTTTCTTTTTCACTTGCAAAATTTTTTAAAGCAATTCTCAAGTTAAAGTTTTAATCTATGTGTATATATGTGAATGAGAAATATCATATTCGTGATTTTCATCTCAGGCGTCTGCTATATTATCTTGTTTATGTTTTGCAGATAAAACCTGTTTCATTTATAGTCTAGTAAAAACCAGACTATCTTATTCTGTAATCAAAGAACTCTGGAAAACAGCAGATATATATATTCAGAGTACTAAACCCAAAATTTCAAAGGAAATTTAGAAGTCCCTAAAAATATGCATGGGGACCCCTCCACCCCCCAAAAAAACACCCTCCATTAAACCAGTAAGGACAACAGCACAAAGCTGGCATAAAAAGGTATCACCAGTGTGGAAGCTCAGTAACAAAGACGATCCCAGGGCTTGGCATAGTTAGCAGACAAAGGCCCCAGGGTTGGGGGGGACAGCACTCCTGAAGAAGATGCCCCCACTGAAGGCATTTCACACAGGAGTCTGCAGGGTTCTCTGTAGAGCTTTATGGGCTTCTTACTTCCATGAGATAAACAGGGAAGTAGTCATGAGAGGAGACAGAGTCCAGAAACCAAAATATTTAGAAATTTAGGTTATTCTACTAAATTCTCTCTAGAAATCACTGCATTAACAAGACAGACAGTAAAGAATGAAGTGACGGAACCCTAGGTTCTTCCGAGAACTTTCATGTGTGGCCATAAAGTAAGTGAAATTTGCGGTTTGCCTGTTTCGTTGTATACAGCAAGAATCCTCTGGAATATAAATTATGTAATTCCTACCTTATTGCTAAATGCCAAGGTAAGTGACAATGAGCAGTTGTGTCCTAGGACTGAATCTTGCCAAAATAACACGTCCATGCCACTGCCTGTGGGACAGCACTGCTCTAAGGGCTTCAGATGAATTAACTCCTAATCTTGTGAGGTGGACACTATCATTATCCTCATTTTACAGCTGAGGGAACAAACTCAGAGAGGGTAAGTAATTTACCTGAGGTCACAGAGCCAGTAAATGGCAGAGCCAGAATTTGAAATCGGACAACTCAACTGCAGCAGCTTTGTCTCCCACCGCTGCATGCTAACACCTCCACGGCTGATGCCTGTCTTTGCACTGCCAGACCCTTTGGTTGAGGCCCACAAATTCTCCTGCTAGATGAACTCTCTAGTGACCCCGCAGTCAGATGACTTGTATGCAGTTTGTTTGGAAATGTCTGTTCCTAAACTATTTTGGGATAGATTTTAGAATTATTCAGGTAGCCAAGAATAGCAACCAAGATGGAACTCAGTTTTTCTAATGAAGCATAAGAATAATGTTACTCTTTGGAAGTACAGCTCACACCAAATATTTGAAACCCTGATAAGACTTCTCTGCCTTGTAGCTAACACTCCCAAGGGAGGGAGAGCAACCAGACAACTTTCCCTGCACCATCCCTACCTCAGTCGGACTCCTAATATCCTGTGGTAGAACTGTGTGGGCAGAATTATGGGGCTGGAGGGGGCCTGGCGCTCTGAGTACTGCTGCAGTCCCCAAAGTACAGCATAGCACTTCTGCCCCAGGTCAGCGGCGAGACGGGGGATCATTAGCTTCTAAGACTTCATCCATTTCTCTGTTTTGTAAGGATGTTTGCATCCTATAGTTTGGGTTATATTTTAATACAAATCACAATTCCTTCCCCCCTCCTTATCCATTCAGGACAGTTCCTTAGGAAGGGTCAACCTGGGCTAAGTCACCGCATGAAGGTGTCCCTCTAGGATGGTCACACTCCCTCCCCCAGCAGGTAAAGATGGTTAAGGTTAGGGCAGATGTTCCACAGGTACTTACCAGTAAGGTCACACCAGAATTAAATACCGGAATACTTCCATACTAACTGGTAAACAGCCATCTCCCTCCAGCGCCCTGCCCCACCCAGACCCAGGACTCAGCCACAGGCTCTAAAGGGTGAGCTAAGAGAGGCCTCCAGGATTTAGTAGCAGCATTTAATTCCTTGTGGTACTCCCTCCTTACCCAGTTGTTAAACATATTGACTAACAGTCTTGCCTAAGATGAATATCAAGGCCCCCTTGAAGGCAGTAAAAAAAAAAAAATACAGAAGTGCAAAATTAAATCTGAGTGATGTGTAGGGAAGTGGGATAATAAAATACGATGCACATTACAGCTTTCAGGATCTCAGGTCTATCTTTCTGCATGAGGCGAGAGCCCCTCTCTGACCTGCCTGACAATTCCTCCCTGAGGCTCTGTCCACCACACAGGTCATTATACCAGGGCCCTGGGCCCAGTTCCTGCTCCAGTTACTCTCCCTACGAAGGTTTCTAGCCATTGAGTAGCTTCTAGTCCAGAGACATACTACCTGCATTTCAGATAGTCTGCTTTTAATCCAAGAAAAACCAAAATCTGTAAACAAACAAAATACCAAGAAAAATAATTCTAGAGTCACTTCCTTTGGAATACCTGAATTTTATTAGTCTTCATCCTGATTTAATGAAAAGAAGAAGAGAAAAAGAAGGAGAAGGAGAAGAAAAAGATTGCCTCTAAAGCCTGTTTATGTTTGTATGTTTGTTTTGTCTTTCTGTACAGATTCCACTATGCTCTTCTGAAGTCCCAAACAAATCTCTGACCAGGCCACTGTGAATGAAGCTTTACTCCCACAGTGTTATGAAAGCAAACACAAGCCCAGGGTCAAGTGCCTCTTTTGTTCCAGAAGTTCTTTCCCACGAGTTCAATCCTGCCATTAGCATTGATTTCCACAGCTTTAATCTGGGACCGCCTATCTCAGCTTGTTAAAGAACTTCTCAACTATGACTTCCCTACAATATTAGGGGCAAAAAAGAAGAGGAAGGTGGGGGGTGGGGGAGATGAAGTCACTTGCTTACCTTTACCCCCTGTTGCCTGAAGCATCTTCAAATGATCCACTGTCATTTGCAGTATTTCAGCTTTTTCTAATTTTGCAGATCCCTTTATAAACAAATAATAAAAGCTTACAAGTCCATAGAAACTAATATAGAACATTTTACACTGAATTTAGCATTAAGGTTTTGATTTTCTTTCTGACTAGAAAATTCTAAATTGAATTTTTTCACAGAAAAATCTGAATTCTTACCAAACTTTACATAAAAGCACTAATTATTATGTCACATCAAATGACTAAAAGGCATAATAAATGATTTTCTAAAAATTATAGGAATAAATATACCCTTAAGTTCACTCCACCTAAACTATTACAACTGCAAAAACCTCAAACTTTGGATCCAATACCTACTTTGAATAAAAAAATATTTTATTAGGGGACATCCAACAGTCTTATATAATATTTAAGTCTATACCAGTTGAATACCAACTCTGGAGGATAAAAAGAAAGGATTTTTATCAAATTATTGTTAAAAGTAGGTTTTTCAAAAATAGAAAAGTTCAATAAGTCTTTAAATAATTCAAACTAGACCCCTAGTATGCAGAAGCAAAAATAAAAAGGGCAGACTTGTCAGGCTCCCCCCACCCCCTAATAATTACCAGCAGGTGTCACTGTGAATTCCAAGATCACAAACGAGAAGGAAAAATTTACTATTTATCTAGGAAGCACCCTAAATGCTTAAGGATTTTTGAATCCTTTAAAACTAGCTCTTAATAAAATAGCCTTAGAAACACTTTTTATGTCCTTTTTAAAACAAGGCAACCTCTAGAAACCAACTAAAAAATAAATGTGGGGCGGGCCACGGTGGCTCAGCAGGCAGAGGTCCTGCCTGCCATGCTGGATACCCGGGTTCAATTACCCATGCCTGCCCATGAAAAAAAAAATGCCACCTCAAACCTTCTTGAAGGGCTGTGGGTGGTTTCTAATTTCCTGGAAGAGTGAAATAATTAAACCAAGATGTTTTTTGTGAAAGAATACTGAGGATTATTTCAGGTTCCTTTGCTTTATTTATTTGTGAAAATTATCAGGACCCAGTAGTACATGGTGCGAGTGCCAGAGCTCTTTTACTGCTCTAAAGAACGCTCCTGTAATCACACTATGACAAGGCCAGCTCGCTGGAGCTGGTAGCCAAACCCTGCAAGTGGAAAAGCCTGTGTTTATGGTAACTAACTGCCAAACAACTGAGGTTTGCTTTTAAAATTGTTCTAAGTCAACATTTAAGAAAAAGCTAAGAAACCAAGAAAAAAAAATACTGACTGCTCCTCATAACTGTAAACATTTTGGTACTCCAAAATTTAAAAAAATCATTGATTACTGACATTTTTCATCTGCAGCTTGGAATTGCTACCAATCAAAACTACAATTTCCACATTACATTTAGCTTATCAAAAACAGTCTCAGCATATAGAGTGGGTGTCTTTTTCCTTAAAAATGTATACTTAATAGCATATCACATCCTGTACTTTTGTCAATGTTAAACTTTTCCATGAAGAAAAGCAGTTTCAGTGAAAGTAACTAATAAGTAAAACTGCAGTTTCTGGGTGATTTCCAAGAGCTTTGTAGGCCTTGTTCATTAATGTTTGTGGTCCTTGAAGTAAACAACAAAATGGGATAAACAAACAAGTGCTGTCATTTACCCTATTTGGATTACATTGAAAATATTTTCAACAAGGACATACTGCCATATCCTTTGAAAAATGTTCTTTAGAAATCTGCCAGTAGCTACCACGTTAGGAGGAGAGACAACTTTTCTAAAACCACAAAGCAAGATTTAAATAGTTGGCCTCCTACTTTTCTAAATTTGCAAAATCTATCTTGTAAAGGTACTTGAAGAGAAAAGGGCACTTAGGCCTAGTTTAATTTTTACCCAACTTTCAAAAAAAGGTAGCCGAAATCAAACATCATTTTATTAACCCAGGGGTTAAAAATGAAAGCAAGTGCCTTGGTAAGTATAACTTATTATTATTATTAGTAGTACTATTATTATTATTAAGGAAATACAGCTGGAGGGGTTATTTCCTGGTTTTGGTTACTATTATTTTAAAATAAAAGCCTACTTTTTTAAAAAACAGCTTGAGACAAAATGAATTTTACATATGATATGTATTTTTTGAAGAATACTACATACAGCACCATTTTAAACAAAACCACTACTGGTATTCATAAAAAGAACAGAGAAAGCACGAACACTGTTACCCTTAAGGGAAAAATAAGCAAAAGAATGGAAATGTTTTTCAACTTCATGATGGATTATGTTTTTAATAGTTTTGCCACAACAAAGCATTTTATTGAAATAGCTGCTCTGTGCCAGATCAGGGCACATACAACATTATTTTAATGAGCTTTAACAAGAACCCACATTCCCAGATGAGAAAATCTGATTGTTTTAGCTTTTGGGGGAGATGAGGGATGGGGGTAGCTTACTTGTTTTTCAAAAGCTGTTGGCACTAGTCGTCTCAACTCTGATAAACTATTATTTATCCGATCCCGACGTCTTTTCTCTATAATCTATCCCAAAGAAAGCAGAACGACAAAAGCTTACGAATACAGAAATGATAAAATTACTCGTAATGGAAAAATACAACTGTTACACATTAGGCTGGATTACATGAAATAAGAAGAAAAAAAATCACGTACCCCTCTCCTTTTCTTTCTTGCCATAATCTGAGATGTTGTTGTTGGAGAATTTGATCTAATCACAGAGCTAGTACTTTGCCTATGAAATAAGAAGAGTTTGTCAGGTGCTGCATTAACATATCAATGGTTTCTTGTGGGTACTTGATGGCTTCATTAAATATTCAGGATGACTGTACAGTTCATGTGCGTGTTTTTTGTTTTTTAAATTCTTGCTTCACTCTTAGTAAACTTCTTTCAGTCTTCATGTCTCTTTCTAGGTAGGAATGATACATTTTTTTTAAAAATGGGTAATCCAGCTACCAAATTCACTGGCAAAAACTTCCCTGAACTTTTACTTAATTCTCCCACTGACATAATTAAGGGCAATTAGGGTGAGAAGTTAATTATTAATACTTCTTAACCCCACTCACATGTGCTTCTTAAAAGTCAACTAATCTCCTCTAATAGCATCCTCTCCTCTGTCCTGTCAAGCATACTGAACAAAGCAAAGCTATTTTAAAAGAAGGGTCATGTTAAGCACCACTATCAAACAGACAGACAGTCGCTGCGTGTCAAACTGTTGTCCCCCATTAGATGAAATCTTTAAAATAAACAAATTATCTTACTGTGTCAAAACTTCAATTATCCATATCTCATAAGAGGGGGAAAAAAAAAACCCCAACAAATTTGATGGTTTTTATGCTAATCCTCCCAAAAGAATATCCAAATTAAACACACCGCTGATAGGAACATTCAAATTAGATCAACAATTAGGTAAATGTTTTCCTTTGAAAATGAAACTGGAGGTAACAGTCTTCAATCTAACCTTAAACCTGTAGGAGGTGCAATCCATCTTGAATTTACTAATAAAAAAAATCTTATATGGAAGGTCTAATCACATTATTACTTTGTCACTTATTATTTTGTTGGTTCTCCCTAGTTTGTATCCGTTTCTCTTCAGAATTCACGGAGATACTATTATGTCCTCAAATTCTCCAGGTTCTTGCTATTGTTCTCTTTCATTTTAGAAACGCTGGCACACACCAGGTTCCTATTACTTCACCTTCTCACTTCGGGTCTTATTTCTAAATTAACTGTCCCCCTCATTTCCGCCCCCTCCTCAATTGGTTTCGCCTTTTACGTGACATCTTTCAGACCTCATTTCTTAAAATGACATGATTTCAGCAAATCGATAGGTAACTCTGCAAACGGCATTTCACGTAAATATCTTTGCTCTAGCTTATCTGGGGCTTAGGTTTGCACATATTAGATTAACAATGTTTAAAAAAAAAACAGTTTTCCAAAGGTAGGAAAAATTCTGCTCTTTGAGTGACAGCTGCAGATAAGTAATTAAGGTGCTTCTGGGGATGCCAATTAGAGGCAATTATCATCTGACCCGCCTTGGCACTAAAATGCCTCGGTAATCTCCCTCCGTCAGGGGAAAGCAGAGGTCTGGCTTCTGCGCTCGCGACCCCGGTCTTTCCCACACTTAGGGACAAGCAGTCAGCGTCGCAGCCCGGGCCGCCCTTCCATCTGTCCCTCACTCTCGCCACAGCCCCGGCGCACACCGCCGGCCGGGACGCGCAACCTACTTTGCCTTGAAATCCAAACTGCCTTAACTTCTCCAAAAAGCAAGTCGTGTTTTTGGCTTAAAAATACAAAACCAGGTTTTCCTTTCTCCTGGCCCATTCTGAAAGTGCGCCCAATTACAGCGTCGTTTGGGCCGTCCACCGCCGGGACGAGCAGGCCCCGCGCCCACCGCGGACAGGCGGAGACCCTCCTCCCCACGCCGGCACCTCTCCTTTTCCAGCGCCCCCACCTCCACCTCCCCGGCCGCACCCCAGCACACGCTCAGCGCGCGCCCACCACGACGTTTCCCCGCTCGGCCGGGACCCCGCGGACAGGAGCCCCGAGAGTGCGACGGAGCCGCCGGCGCGCGGGGCTCCCAGACGCTCTCGGGGCCCGCGGTACTCCCGCCGGGCCCGCGCTCACCCCGAGTAATTGTTCTCGCTCCCCACGTCGATGGTCTCGTCCATGTCGCTCTCGGAGGTCGTCTCCTCACAAGGGCGCTTCATCGCGGCGCGGCCGCCCTGCGGCCGGAGCCCGGACCCCGAGCGAGTGGCGGCGCCCTCCCTGCCCGCCTCCTCCCTCCCGCCCGCCCCGGGTCCCGGCGGCGCGGTCGGCTCCTCGCGGCTCTTTCCCACGCCGCAGCCCCGCCGGGCCGCAAGTGCCGGCGCCAGCCACGCCCCCCGCGCGGGCGGGGCCCCCTCGCCGCGCCAGCTCTCCCCCTTCCACCACCGTCCGGGCCCCGCCTCCTAAGGGGTCGGCACGGCTCTCGATTGGCTGGGCGGAGGAAGGGCGGGGCCATGCTCACCAGTGCCCGCCGCGAGGCTCCTCCGAGGCGTGGGAACGCGGCGGCGCACCGCGGCCTCGAGCTGCGCGCGGGCGGGGAGGCCGGGCGGGCTGGAGCGCGGGGACTGCGGCCCCCAGACGGGAGGCGCGCGAGCGGGCGGGGGTCGGCTAGCGACCTCAGGCCTCTGCCTTACCCCGCAGCTCGCGGGCTCGCCCGTGATTTAAAGAATCACCCCGAGCGCAGGGAGGAGTGTGAGCGAACGTGCGGGACGGCGGGGGGCGCGGGAGTTGCGCGAGCCGCCCCGCTCGGCTTTCCCTTGTCTAGACCCAAACTGCTGACTGGCCGACCTGGGCGGTCCCATTTGCCCTCTGGGGTTTTTGAAAGCCTTAAATCAAAGCTGCTTTTCTCTCTGGACACTCGTGTGGGGCTACCTCCGCGGCCTTAGGGCCGGGGACAGATAAGGACGTGAATTTCTCGGACCAGGTACTCGACCGCTGGCTGTCGGAGGGGCCGCGCCTTCGCGCGCGGTGAGCACTTCCTGCCCCCGGTGTCGGGCCCGGGACGAGGCTAGTAGCCCTCGCCAGTGGACCGCGGGCTGCGGGACCTCTCGGTGGTAGGAGGGACTGCGGCTGTGGTGCGAGCGTTTCAGGACACGATTTTAAGGGTTTCAAGGGTTCGACTTTTCCGGGCCTGGATTATCCAGATAATTGCCTCGGCTCCCCGCGGTGTGTGCAGTCGCAGCCTTGGAGTTCCTTAAATTCCTTAGGAGACTCGCGTTTGGTAACTGAAGCTGTTCTCGAAAGTACGAATTCGAGTCCAGTGTTTTTTAGTGCATTGGTCAGCGTGGGGTGTAGAACACTCTGGACGTGCTTTCGGCACGGGTTTCCCAGCTGCTGCTCCTCTGCGTGCCCTGGGCTGGTTGTGAGCTGCCCGCGGCGGGGGGCGGGCGGCGGGCTGGTCGCCCGGGGCCCGTGATTCCGCACGTGGCGCCGGGACAGTCGGGGCTCGGTCGCGTGACAGCCGCAGAGAAAGGGCTTCGGCTCATCCCCGCAGCCCCCGCCACGGACAGACTCACTCTAGCTTGCCGGGGATTTGCCTCGGGCGTCCCTTAGCCACTCGGCTCTTTGCGCACGTCAGGGAGGAGGAGGCAGGGAGGGCCGGCTGGCGCGGGGGGAGGACAAGCACCGGACGGGACAGGCCCGCGCCGGGGGTGGGGCGGTGCGGGGCGGGGAGGTGGGAAGGAGGACGAGCCGCCAGCATGTGACGCCCTCCTTAAGAGGCAAAACCCTCCCCCGCGCGCCCTTGGCTCTTCTGTGCCGTCTCCACCGCGGGCCCTGCCATCACCGTGTGGACAGGAACCCGAACGCACCATCTAGATGTCCAACACCTCACCACGGGCCAAGCACGCCGGGGGCGGGGGCGGGCGGCGGTGACCCCCCCCCCACGACCGCCGGCCCCGACACCACCCTGGCTAGGGGCCCCCCTCAGCCCCGCGGAGAGCGAGCGGGGTGCGCGCGGGGCGGCTTGGCGTGATCCCCTCCCCTCCCTGCAGGGCGGGCTGCGCGTGGTCCTGGTCGCTCACGCCTGCAGGTGCAATGACACGCTTGCCACGCGAGCAAATTAGCGTGCGCTTCCAAATAAATGCCCGAGACCACGTGAACCGGGCTTGGGGGGCGGGGGGAGTTCCTTTTCATTACAATCGTGTATTTAATTTAAGACATTGCGAAAAATGGCAGAAAATGAAATGGTTTGCTTGCCATAAAGTAGCAACTGCTTAAAGTTTTCCCGTATTTATCTTTGAAGACTTAGCCGCTGTACTCTGTTGTAAAGAAAATTATAGCAGGGACGTGCGAAAAGCATTCGCGGACTTAAATATTCAATTCAAGAATTTATATATCACATGTAAATATTCAACCGAAAAGGCCGTATTTTAAGTCTTTAGAACAGCGCTTGGCCCGTGGTGAGCGTTCTGTACGTTTGTTTGTAAAAAACCAAGACTGCGGGTGGTGAGGGAGCTGGGTGTTTGGAGAGTCCTGGGAAGAGGATGCTCCCCCCACTTGCGGCAGCACTTCCAGCGTGGGCCAGAGCTAGAAAAGGAGGGAGGAAACTCTCCCACACTCCCCAGTTTCCGTGAAGATGGTGGTAGCCCTTCCGAGGGTGGGGTGCGGACCGCTAGCCGAGAGCGGGAGCGGAGAGAGGACGGGGAAGGCGGCGGGCGGGCTGCGCGGGAGCTGCGGCCGGCGGGAGCGTCTGCGCGCGGGGCCGACCGCACCTCCCGCCTTGCGCTCCTTCGGGGCGGTGCGCACGGTGTGGCGATTACACTGCCTGATACTCGGACTTTCCTGGAAGCGAGATGCCAGTAGGAAAGAAAGCCCAGGAGGGCGGACCTAAAGGGAAGGAGAAGGGGCGGTTCCGCCGCCTTCCCCAAGCTGGTCCTCCCGAGTGTTTTGTGCGCTTTCACTCGTTAAGATCAGGAGACTTAGGGCCGATTTCCTCGAGACTTGGTGGTTCTGATCCCCGTCTTGATTCTTTCCACACCCGTTAAATATAAATAAAGCTGCAGTTTTCGCACCTGTATCGACAAGAGTTTGGCGCTCTTCACCCAACCTTATCTTGCCCCGCAAAGTTTTAGCTTTGCTGCGCCAACTAATGAGGTGATTAATTGGCTGTAATTCTAAAAATTTTTCTTGCATCATGTTTGGAACGAACTTGGTATCTTTTTTAATTCTTGGTCTGCTTCTTTTCTCCTATAGGGCCCTCTGTCAGTTGTCACACTTTGCAATTTGTTACTTCTCTGAAACCTTTAAGATGCTGCTTACAATTACATCAAAAAAGAAAGAAAGTCCGCCACTCCAGTGTTTGAGTCCCTTAGAAAGTCACCAAGGCGTGACACCACTTGAAAAAAAAAAACGTTTTAACTTAATCTCTCAGTTCAACAGGGCAGCTCTGTTATTTAAAGACCTTTATGTCAGTCTCACAAGCCGAAGTGCGTATATTTCAAATTGAGAGGTCCAGTTTTTTGCCCAACTTGAAACGTTCTGGTTATTTACACAGCTTTCTTGTGCAAAAGGAGGGAAGGGGGGCCTGCGGGCTGCCCTGAGCAGAGCTGCCCACTTGCAATGTCCAGGGCAGGTGACGAGCACGTGCGCGTCTGCGGGAGCCCTGCTGGGCCGTGCGCCCTGGTTACGGGCTGTTGTGCACCCGCCGCGCCTTAGGTCACGGGAGAATGCTGCGCCCCAGGAGCGGAGGCCAAGGGCACGGCCCTGGTACATTTCAATACCTTGTCCAGCATCAGCCCGGCAGCGAGCCGGCAAATCTGGGGTCACTATGTGACACGCCGAAAGCAAGGGTAAATTTCGGCCCACCAACCTCGACGTCATTTCTAAAAAGGAACTGCTTTGGCAGTTAACAAATGTCCTTGCCTGGTCAGCCACACAAAGCGCATCGTACGTCTTGGCTTGCATGCATATGTGCTGCTTATTTGTTGCATCAGTGGCTCCAAGGTAGGAAGTTTTAGACACAGAACCCCCTTTCCTGGAAGTTAGAAAATGTAAAATGATCTCTCTTTCTGGGAACAATAACTATTTCAAAACGTTTAATTCATGATACTATTAGCGCTTGGCACGTGGCTGAGGAAGCAGACTGGTTTTACTGGAGGACCCCTGAGAAGCAGGCTGTGTAATAGTAGCTAGTCTTCTGTGCTCCACGTGATCCCACTCTTTGTTAGGGTTAAATTGTTGGCAGGGTTATCTTTAGAGGCAACTCTTTTAAATTTCCTTTTTTTTTTTAATTTGGTTTGATTGGCAGATTTTTCCTCCCCCTCTAAGTACACAGTGAAATAATTTCTCTCATGAACAATGACCTCGTTAACTGTCTCCCCATCCTCTAGAATAGTGCCTGACACATCACGGGTGCACAATGAACGGTTTTAAACGAGTGTTTGTTGAGATTAATGAACTCTACTTCTTTCCCTTTACATGGGCATAACACTTAGATACATTGGAATAATAAAATAGAAATAAGCAACCATGAGTTAAAAGATTATGAAAAGATGAAAAGAATATGCTTAAACAGGCACAGGAAGACATTTACTATGACTAAGCCCTTAATTCAATCCTGAGCTTCCTGGCAGCCAAGGCAGAAAGAGAAACAGAATTTTCTGTTTTTATAACCAGAGCAAAGGAAGTATGTTGTTTTTTTTGGATTAAAAAAAAAATCAAAATGCTCCAAACCCAAGATTGTCTCCTGTCACTGAATTCTAGAAGAACTGCATGATAACCTAGTTCACAGACTTGTTTTTATTTATTTCGGTTCTTTAAAACAATTATTTTCTTTGTCTAACAATCTCTCCAAGTGTATATACTAATCATAACATGAAAAAATAACATTCACACTATGCATAAAATTAAGATAATAGTTTATCTCTTTGTAGTACTACAGCTGAATGTCATCTAAATTCCTGAGATTCATTAAATGACGTTGGAAAATAATAGGTCCAGAGTCGCAAAGAGTACTAAAAATGTGGATTCTCCATAGGAAAGCTCTATTTCCATTTTCAGAAAATTTTAAAAAATCAACAACTCTTAGATCTAGTTGAAATCTAGATGAAAATGAAAGAAGAGAGGCGCCACAGGTTTCTGAAATATCGAGAGTTGTGAGAAACTTTAAGACTAAAAATAATTGCCACTAGAATGTAGATGAACATCTATATTTTCTTAACATTTTTATTAGCTCATTTTATTAGATGTGTGAACATTTATGCCCTTCTCTGCTGTTTTTAAAATTGGTAGATGGCTTTTGGGGGGGGGGTGCGGAATAAACTCCTAGGCTGGAAATAAAGTTGCTAACTTTAGATGTGCTGTGGAAAAGACACAGGCTATTTATGAACCTTCATGCTTTACAAACCTATCGAAGTTCATATTTTCCAAAAAACATACAAAATAGCAAACAGAGCTGGATTCGTTCTAGACGGTAAGAGTTTGACTAATTCTTGGTACCTATTGTCTGAAAAACAACATAGGGAAATTTGTTTTTTTTCTGGCTTTAACCTTCAAAATAATATAATAATGTGTCAGATACAATGGATTAAGAAATTTTAGAGATAGATTTTGATCTTGAGGTAGCTTTTGATTTCATTCTATTTTTAGGAAATAAGTAGTTTAAAGAAAACAACAGTTCATTAAGGAATTGCAGTGCTCTCGGGGCATTGCAGTGTCTGTGGAAACAAACGTTATGCTGCTTAACTGAGAGCAGCTATGCTCAGCTGCAGCCTGGAGAAGGGCAGTGTCCTGTGCCTTGAAAATGTGAAAAAGGCACACCATACACTGCCATAGCATTTTTAATCTGAGAATACTAGGGCGTCATTGACTCGGGAATCAAAACTGGTAGCACTGCACTTTTTAGTTGTCATGGCTGGTAATCAGGATTTTGCTAGAATGACAGTCTCAGTAGAAACATTAAGAAAGTCTGAACTGTGTGATTGTGAAAACCTTGTGTCTAATGCTCTTTTATCTACCTTGTCAACAGATGAGAGGAACATATGGAATAAAAATAAATAATAGGGGGAACAAATGTTAAAATAGATTTAGTTTGAAATGCTAGTGATCAATGAAAGGGATCAGTAAGGGGTATGGCCTGTAAAAATTTTTTTTTCTGTTTGTTATATTTTTCTGTTGTCTTTTTATTTCTTTTTCTGAAT
>PVIY010023923.1:0-38652 GCA_004026745.1 Myrmecophaga tridactyla | reverse complement strand
TATTTCATTAGGAAACCTGCCTAAAACTGTTATCATAGCTGTTGGTCCTACAGAGTCGTATCTCTCTTTCTCTGCCTTCCTTCTGACCTCTATAGTTAATGAAATTGAAATGCTAACTGAGGATCTGAAACCCTTCCACTGACATTTGAATTAAATCCTATTTTTATATTATGAAGAGATTTCAAATCCCAACATATTTTGAAATGAATGATATTCCAAATTAAATTATTTGTACTTATATACTATTTCAAATGCTCCGTTCAAATTTCAATATTCCATCTACAATTATGGTTCAATTCAGATCTGGTGAAATCTCATCTATCTTTTTTCTGAATACACAGAGTTCTTTCTTAATCTTTTTTTTCAATTTTTAAACTAACGTGTGTTCATATGTATTATGCTTTTCTCTTCTACTGGATTGAATTCTCTAAGAATAGAAACACTCATTACTGTATTTTCTATGAAGTACTGGAAATCTGCCTTTAAAATGAAGAAAATAAATATTTTCTCACCATGAATTGATTTTGGGGGGATGCCTGTTTCTCTCAGAATCCTTTTTTGGACCATACTCAGCTGAACTGGAAACTTTTTTGGTTGCTCTCCCTTATTTGTAGTCCTTTCTGAGTGGTAATTTGAGAAAAAAAAATTTTTCCTTGTGATTTAGCCAATGAGGATTTTTTATTGGATAACTTCTAAAAATAATAGTAGAATGGCAGGATCCCATGACTCTTTTGTGTTTAGAGTGTACATACAAAATCAAACCTGAGGTAAAGAATGTTTAATTATGAGCAAGTTTTACAAAGATTTGTAAGGTTTACAAACATACTGGACACCGTGTCAGATGCTAGGAATACTACAACAAAGAGAATTTAGTCTGTCCTCAAGAAGCTTAAAATCTAGAAACAGAAACAGACACATAAACCCAAGATTAAGATACACTGTAGTAAATATAAATAAAGATATGCACATGATTGTTTATTAGCATTGAAAATGGAAGGGTATATAACTCACCTCAGGTGAGAAGGGAGTAGGATTCTAAAGGGAAAGCTATGTTGCAGACATGCTGCTGTGTACTAGTCAGATGATTAAATTTCTAGTAATGAAATCTCACTCATTATTCTCATGGAGGCCTTCCCTACCTCCCCCAACTTTCCTATGTGGGCATTCATCTTTTTCCATGCTCTCATATGGCAGATATACAATCAGCTTCCATTGGGCAGAATTTGTTTCTGTAATACTTTCAAAAGGCTCAAATCAGTAGGACTATATTTTTGTATAGTTTTTTTTGCCTGGGGTCACATTTCATTCTTTTTCCATGTGAGTATTCCGTTATTGCACCCCCTTAGGACCAGGTTTTTTAGAAGAACATTTTGTACATCTGCATACTTGGTAGTAAATTTAACTTAGTGTCCTAAGTAACTTATTCATTGAATAAAGAAGACAGCATGGATAATGTGAAAATTTTGAACTGACAAGTATTAAAAATGGAAAAGTTGACTCACAGGAACAAATAAGCCCACAGAAATTCAAATGCCATTTTGCATATGTTCTCTGTCTAAACCTGGCCTTCTTCCTATCCCTATTCCCTGCCTTTTCTTTTCCTACAAAGAACCTAAGTCAAATCATATATTAAATATAGTCCGAATATCTGTGTGGTAGCTTTAATTCAATTTCAGTGTAAGCCCAGTAGATAAGTTTCTAAAGTGGGAAAATGGAACAATAGCTTTAGAAACATTTTTTTTTCAAATTTATGCTTAATTTAGATAAAACATTTGTTACCTTTGAACATAGAAATTTTTATATTACCCCAGCTTTTTAAATTTTCAAAGCTGACATGTTTCTATTTCTTATTTTATTTTCTGACAATATTTCACCAATAAAAATTACCCTAATAGAATGTGATGTGTCCATTGGTGGAAGACTAATTATTCTATCACTTTAGAGGAAAGACTGATCACTTCTGGTGAGTGTAATTAGAAATGTCCTCATGGAAATTATCCAAGGTGAATTTTAAATACAAAGGTGCCGCTAGGTATGATAACAGCACACAGGAAGGAAGAATAAGAATAGTATGCACACACAAAAAACTAAAAGGTGAGCTTAGAGAAATGAGGTCACAATAGCTGTATGGCCCAGAATGTGGTGGCCCTTGAATTGCAAGCTAAGGAATCTATACTCTATTCTGTCACCAATGGAGAGCCAGTGAGAATCACTGAACCATGTACTGAAAGGTTCATTGAAGCAGTCTGTGAGGATAAGCAACATAGTGGATAAAGGATGGATTGGGAAGGCCAGATTATGGAGGCCAGGTAGGAAGCCCCAATTATCTATATGTGTCCACAAGTTAGGCACTATAAGTGCTTAAACCAGGGTAGTGAGGAGCAGATTTTAGGGAAAAAATCATCAAAAATAAAGAGACTTCTAAAGAACATCTAGGGGATTATATAAGATACCACAAGGATTCCAGGCGCTAGAGTAACTTTCCAGAAACCTACAACCTCCAGATGGGTCCCTGGTCCAGATAAGTCCTGAAACCTAGCCCAGTCTCTCCAGAACATCAGATCGTTCCATCTCCCTACCCCATATTAGTGACAGACCCTTCCAATATGAAAAATTTGGAATGGCCATAGCACAAACACCCCTAAAGAGAGGGATGGAAAGATCAAAGGTGATGGTGGAGTTATACAGAGAGGATAGGATTTAACAAATGAATATGAAGGCTGAAGCATTAAATTGATATCTCTTTTCGTCTCCAGTGTTTTAGAGCAGCTAAAAGTAAAAACCTAAAATTATGGAATTGTAACCCATGTCAAACTCTGAAATATGTCCTACAACTAATTGTGGTGCTGTGCTTTGAAATTTATAGATTTTTTGTACATATGTTATTTTTCACAAAAAAAGGAAGGAAAAAAAGTTGATTGTGATGATAAAAAAAAATATATTTAAGCTCTCTAGCTTCCTATACTGTGGAGCCCCTAGAAGTAAAAAATATGAGAGGATCGTATGGTAGCCCATGACAAACTCTAGGGTCTGTCCTGTAACTAACTACTTGTTGAAGAGTGCTTTGAAAACTATTGCTTTTTATATATGTTATACTATACAGTAAAAAAGTTAATAATAAAAAAATAAACAAAGAGACCTCATGACCTATGTATCAGGGTATTTTTTTAATCTGTTTCTGTTTTCATTAAGAAGGAGTCCATAATAGACACTGAATGTGCTGCCCAGACCCACCATTCGTGACAGCAGGTCCTATTTCTCTTTCGGACTTTCCAAGATTGAGGAGAATCCCTTTGCCCAATGCCACCTCTTTGTCTGGGGTAACCTGTATCCAATGACTGGCCAAATTAGGGTAAAAAAGCCCATTGTCTCAAAACAGAAAACATTGAAGGGGCATCCTAGCTTTTGAGATTCTTATAGGGTCTGCTGAGGCCTTTGCAAGAGTACATCATACCCTAATTTCTCTTCTTCCCAGTTCTGCGTCCTTTCTTTACCTTCTCTTCTACAGGCACCCAAGGGCACCCTCTATTATACCTCCTCCATGCTAATCTTCATCTCAGAGTCAAACCCAATCAATAACAGAAACAGGGATGGTGCTGAGGTCTCAAGCGTGGGTAACGAGAGCACAGTGAAATCAGGAACCAGCATCTGGTGGACAAGAAGGGCAAGTTTGTGAGAAAGGAATGTGGAGAAGAAATGAAAAGTGGCTATTAGAATGTCAAAAATGAGGGAATCATGAGGTACCAGGCAGAAATGTCGAGTAGGCAGCTGGCAAACACAGGGCTAGAATTTGGGTGCAAGGTTAGAGCAACAAATGCAGATATTGTTGTTATCCACATAGAGAAGATACCTCCTGTTTTGAGCAGTGCTGTGGCTGCTGCTGCTTCTATGATCCTGTGAGAAAAATACAAATAGCCTAAGATCTATTATTTGATGCCTGATAAGATTTCACGTAAATTCTCTTTGGACTGTGTCTTAGCCATGTGTTCAAATCATCAAGCCAAGGATTTAGATTAGCATCCTGGACAAGTTTTGTGCAGTGCTAAGCATTTTCTCTGCTCAAAGATACAACTGCTTCTTTTTAAAGCTTTCAGTAAGATAAGAAATTCCCTCCACCCAAATAACTCATTTTAGAGGGACAACATAGAACTTGGTGAAGCCCTGAATCTTGACAAAAAATTCAAGATTTTCAAACAACATTAGGCTATCACAACTCAAGCAGACCTCAGGGTGTGATTTAATGTATATTTTTCTGCCTCTGAAGAGGATGGAATTTAAATTGTCCCTACTCATGATATGAAAATAAGAGCAATAGAAAGCATATCCTGTTTCATATAAAAAAAAGTATACCTAGTTTTCTTATTCAGAAATAAGAAATTTGCCTATGAAATTCCATTTTAATCAGTTTCGGTAAATATTCTCTTTCTCTATTAACTTGAATTCTAGTTTTCAGAAATCTTATATCCCACATTAAAGTTGTATTCATTTTATGTGACCATTAATTTTAGTCTTGTACGTTTAAAGATATCTCCTCCCATGGGAGGATAACACATACCTAATGTTTTAGAAAATGAACTTGAGAGAAGAAATGTGAATTCATCAATTCATTCATTGGCTCAAATATTAATTGGGCTAGAAGCTAAATCATAAAATTTTAGAAATTGAGAGCTCTTTAGTGAGGAAATTGAGGTTTTGGGAATCTGGGCAAAAATGGAAATTTATAGATAGTCTTCTATAAGACTGTCATTGTACTGTGTGCTAGGTGTTGTTTGTTTGTTTGGTTTCATAACAAAAGCTTATCCTGTTTAATTCTTAGAACCAAGTAATGGTAGTAAGATGGTTATAAGGCAGTTATAGCCATCCTATTGTTGTCCATTGTATTAAACAAAGAAACTGAGAGTAAAATAAGTCAAGTATATCAAACATCACACCATTGGTCAGTAACTTCCCACTTGTCCCTGGTATCTTCCAGGACTGTATTATATAAATGATTTAATGAGTTACTTCAGCATTGATGATATTATGAGAAATACGCAACAAGTTTCAACTAATTTCAGTGACAACATCACAGTAGCTCTCAAAGTCCTTCAAGGGACATAGAATAAGGAAAGAAAGATCCTCCTCCCTTTTAGATTAATTTGGAAGCTTTTCCATTCAGTCCACTCTGAATAACAATTGAAATCCATCCTAATCATTATTAATTTGAACATCAATATTAGTTTAGTCTCAAAGTATACAAATGTCAGTAGGAATCGTGCCATGGTTATATTCAAATATTTTCAACATTTATTTATATTTAACTTTAATAAAAATTTTTAAGCGCATCATGCAGTAATAAAAGAAGGCACAATGAGTGCTAATTAATGTCCTTCTTAATATGTGCTATTTAAAATAAAAGAACCCAAAAGTTATCTCAAACCATCCTTTAAAACTATATTAATTCCCAATGTAGACTTTGGAGCATTTCACATAGGAATTAAACACTCTTCAAGGCATTTATTAACTCATTTTGTGTCTGACATTGGTGTTAGAAGACTTGCCTTGCATTGAAGTCCTTAGTGATTGGTTGGTCATCGTCAACATTGCGGTTAGGTTTTATTGAGCACTTTCTATCTAATCCTCTGATAGGTAATAATATTATACCTGTTACATAAAAATGCTGAAAGCTAAGATTTCATCTCACATCTGGTAAGTGAAAGTATAAAATGTACAACCTCAAAGCCAATTGACTTGAATGCCCTTCTCTAAACAATTGATTAAAAGACTCAGCTACTTACTTCTCAGTGGCCCATTGTTGCAATGGCCACTCTTTACTAAAGAGGTTGCAAACACTCTTTACTAAAAAATAATCAGAAAACACGGTTGGACTCCATGACCAGCAAGCACCATCAACATCCCTGGGAACTTTTCTTGGAAACACAAACTCACCCCTCTCTCCCCAGACCTATTGAATCAAAATCTTTTGGGGTGGCACCCAGCGAGCTGTGTTTTAACAAACTCTTCAGGTGATTCCAATCCACCATAAAGGTTTAGAACCATAGCTGTAAAATATTATTTTATCCTTCAAAAACTCTTTATTTCCCTTCCTTCACATATCACATTAAGGAATGAAAGAAATGGTAAGGACATTTTCTCCACTTAGGGAGGTCTCTGCAGTCTTTTCAGAGACAGATATAACTTAATTTGCATGCAAAAATCGCTAATTGTCAATTGCTAGTAAAAGCAAGTCATAATAATGATTTAGTACAGGCCAAAGATCTCTAAAAATTTATTTCATTAAAACAATTATAATCTTAAGGAATACAGGAAAATATATTTTTTTAAAGATTTGATCAAGTTTTTTTTAATGAACTTTAAGCATTTAAATGTCTAGGCATTTTGTTTTGTCTTTGTCTATTCGTTTCATTGAGGCAGGATTTTCTAAGTCTTTCTGGATGGTTGGCTGATGGTTTTGTTTAATAACTTTAATATTGTTCAAAAGAAATATTAAATATTAAAAATCTAAACTTTTTATTTCTATACATGCTCTCTATTTCAAAGAAAAAAGGGAAATATTTATGAAAAAACTCGACTTTGCTGTTTTTAATTTTACTAAAGATGACTGAATTGACTAACAAATTAGCACATAAATGCAAATTTAGAATGATCATAGTAGAAAATATTAAACAGTCTCCATAAGAATTTCCTGTGTGCTTAGGTATTTTGTGAGTATCTAACATGTCACCTCTCATAATGACAAAAATCAAATTGGGTTACAGGTCAATGTGCCATACTTATTGATAGCACTACACAGGATAATTAAGGAAGCCTGGTGTTTACATTCTTTTTTCATAACCACTTTCATCACTCTATGAATTAAATGAGAAGTATTCACTCTTTTATAACTGCATAGAACAGATTCAAAACACTGTGAAAGCTTTTGCCTAGAATAGTGTGGGTTTTTTTTCCTAAAGGTTAATTTCACTATATTCATGCCATTAGAACTCAAAGACGGCTATTTCACTCAGATGTTAAAACATGAATTGGGACTGTCAAACGCAAATTCCACTAAAATTAAATACCTACTTAAAAAGAATTGTGCTTGCATTTCAGAAAGAATATATTTAGATGATACTATGCAAAACTGCCAGAATGTAGCACTGATTTATAGGATTTCTACTGCCAGTAATCATTGGAGAAAACAGCAACAGAAACTTGATCTTTTCATGAAGGCAATGTAAGAAATAGAAATCTTATAAAAATAAACTTAATGAAGCTGTGGAGCTATTTCAGTGAAACACAGCATTGGAACGAGTGAGAAATCCTGGTCACTGAGATGCAGCGAGCGAGCCAGCCACCACTTGATCATCATCTTCTCTTTCTAATGACAGAATATATTAGATCTCTAAGCTGGCACCTTCTTAGAGCCATGCCTAAACCAGAAGCCATTCTTCATAGCAAGAAGGAATGAAGTAGAAAGAAGAATGAAGGTAGAGACCAGGAAAGAGAGAAAAGAAGAAAGTAAACAAAAAAGAATTAGGAAATGGGAAAAGGTGATGTCATGGAGGAAAAGTTAGTTCGATAAATTTTAAAAGGTATGTGAAGATGAGGTGAGAGGAAAAACAAGAAAGAAAATACAACTGACATAGAACAAACAGGGTTCATGCTTCCTCTTTTAATTTGGCAAAATATGATGTAAATTTTTTTAAAAAATGGCTTCTAAGCAGGTTCCATTTACCAGCTCTGTGTGCTAATAATATTTCAGGTACAAATATTCTTCTTTATTGATTTTTTTTTAAAACTGTTAACCAGTTTCTGCCTTTGTAGGATGAAAATGTAATCTATTTTCCAGCCCTTCTGGCTGGTTAGGAAGAGATTTGCTGTAACATATTTGGAAAATGGGCTTTTTACAAATAGTGCTTGTGATGGTTAGGTTCTGGTGTCAATTTGGCCATGTGATGGTGCCCAGTTGTCTGGTCAGGCAAGCATTGGCCTAACCATTACTGCAAGGATATTTCGTGGCTGGTTGATAAACCCAAAGGCTGGTGTATTAAATCATCAGTCAATTGATTGCAGCTGTGGTTGATCACATCTATGATCAACTAAGGGTGTGTCTCCTGCAAACAAGACAATCCAATTAGTTGGATTTGATGCAATCAGTTGAAGACTTTTAAGGGAGAAGAGAGAATTTTCACTGCTTCTTCAGCCAGCGAGCTTCTCCTGTACAGTTTGTTGAGACCCTTCATTGGAGTTGCACCCTTGCAGCCTGCCCTACAGCGTTGGGACTCATGCATTTCCACGGTTGCATGAGACACTTTTATAAATAGTATATTTACAGATATCTCCTGTTGGTTCTGTTTCTCTAGAGAACCCTGACTAATACAGTGCTCAAATGAAGACATCTGTTACATAGGCTGAAGAGAAAGCAGTGTATATGTTTGCCAGTTTACCAGAGGGAAGAGCCCTGTTCAGGTACATATATATTTTGGTGCTGTTAATTACATCCACGACGTCGCGCTACCATCACCACCATCCATTACCAAAATATTTCCATTACTCCAAATAGGAATCTGTACATTTTAAGTCTTAATTTATTATTCCCTAATCCCACCCCATCCTCTGAGATTTACAATAAAGCTGAATTAAATGCTTAGCAGCATAATTTTCTATATCTCTATTGTTATTTCCCTTTTGAGGCCTAGGCAAATAATCTCTGCATATGGGTAGGTAATAACAAGGAGATATCAAATGTATAAAACTTAAACAAGACTAGAAAATTGGAATTGAGCATTTATTGTCAATTGTTGTTAATCCAAACATAGAAGTAGAGCTGTCTTTTCCTGTGTGGACCTTTTGACATTTGCAGCAACACATTCTGCATTTTACTCTGTCATCTGTGATATTGGAAATGAAATGCTGTGTCTGATCAGAAGCATCAAGCATGAAGCCAAGCATAAGATACATAAGTATTTTATGGTCCATTGCCCACAGTGATTGAGCTAGTGGCATCTAAAAGGGACACAGAGAGGTCTGACAAGCAAAATCATCTCTCACTCTCTCAATTACACACACACACCCACATATACACACATGAAGAAATAGCCTTCTCCATCTGGTGGCTAATAACGGAGTCAATGAATACTAAATCCTTTGAAAAGTGCTGAACATGAATAATATTGAAAATTTCTTTCCATTTCAATTGACCTAAGATAATTAACTGTAGCTTCACTAACGTAAATAGGAAAAAAGATAGTTTGTAATGTTTATGTTAAAACTTGATAGTACAATACATTGCCTTGCATTTCATTTACTCAAAATATATTTTACTAATTTCTATCTTAACGAGGTATAGAAATATTAATAGTTAATGTCATCACACATTTTGGGGCAAAAATTTTCTAGATTAGTTCTAAATACTGATTTTCTCCTTATACCAGCGCACAATCCACAGTACAGCTTGCAGGCTGTATGCAGCCCCTTCACCTGTTTTTGGATAGTCCATGGAAAATGGTGGGGAAAAAAAATAAAAGGAGAATAATATTTCATAACACCTGGTTATATGAAATTCAAATTCTAGTGTCCATAAATAAATAACTTTATTGGAATACAGTCACGCTCATGAGATTACGTATTGTGTATGTCTGCTTTCACATTAATAATGCCAAAGTTGAGCAATTGTGGCAAAGACCATATGCCAGCAAATCCCAAAATATTTATCGTCTGATGCTTTGCAAAAAATCGCTGCCAATTCTTGATCTACACAATTCTCATCTACTTCAGTTGAAGTAGAAATAGTCAAGTTAAGCCTAGGAGTTTTGGTCAAGGCTTGCACAGATATATTCAACTCCAAAAGTTAATTCTTAACTCCATAATGTATGAAAATGTAATTTTTCCCTGGATTTGCCTCTACCCTAATTACTGCTGAAATAATAATTTTCATTATATTCTATACGAGTGCACAGAATTATTTATCCAATGCTGAAACTGAAATGTGCATTTGAGATGAAAAAAAATAGAGAACAATGCAAATAAGGGACATAGGATTTTAATTGCATATACCACTCTAAGTTTCCAATAGACTAGATTTTCCACCAAATTACATTCTTTGACAAATGGTGCAAGACGCAGCAGTCTTTAATCTGAGAATGGGGAGAATTTATGCATGTATTTACCATCTGAGAATTTATGCAAGTATATGGAAAGATAGGAGATATCAATTAAAATAGGCTTTTACTAGTTTAGCCATATACATGGGTTCTTTTCCTGTCCTTATTTATTTTTCTATCACAAAATTTATATTAATATATAATAATTTTTGAATGATGGTGATTTGTATATTATCTCTTCTAATAATTATAACTTTGTGAAAACAGGCACTATATATATATATGATTACAGTGCATAGTACAAGAAGAGATCAGAGAAGCACACAGGGAACTAGATGTGGGAAAGAATTTATGATCTAGGTATTCCAAATATAGTGGACAGCATTTGGATAGCAAACAACATGGAGAACAAAGAGATGACCAAGGCATCTTCACTACTCACAAAATAGATAACTTTGGGAAAAATTTAATTTCTCAAGCTTTTGGAGTCAGTTTTGCAAAACATGGATATTGGAATTGATAAGCATTAATGTCCCATACAGATCTACATAATCTATAATAAAATCATTTGTGTTTTTAAAAGTTGTCTCTCTGAAACATGAATGAACCTTAGTCAAACTTTCAAAATTTGCAACACTGTCCTTTCATTTTTATAATGCCGCTAAAGTTTATTCACACTCTGTGATGGTTCAGTTCATGCATCAACTTGGCCAGGTGATGGTGCCCATTTGTCAGGTTAAACAAACATTGGCCTGACTGGTGCTGTGAGGACATTCCGTGGAACCTGAATCATCAGCGAGTTGATTGCATCCATGGCTGATGGCATCTGCAGTCAACTAAAGGAAGGGTCTTCCACAATGAGAGATGTTCAATCCAATCAGCTGAAAGCTTTTAAGGGAGAGATGATGCATTCAGCAGTCAGAAGAGAGATCTTTTGTCTTGACTTCAGCCAGCTGGCTTCTCCTTGGAAGTTCATTGAAAGACCTTCACCAGAGTGTCAGCTTGTAGCCTACCCTATGGGACTAGGACTCATACATCCCCACAGCTGGGTGAGACACCTTTATAAAATCTCATGCTATTTACAAATATCTCCTGTTGGTTCTGTTTCTTTAGAGAACCATGACTAATACACACTCTTATAATACTGTACTATAATTTCTCTTTTCTTATTCCCCCCTCACCCCCACCCCCATCTAGAGAGACTGTCATCTACTTAAGGTTATTTTTGGTTCTTCAGTGATTAGCATGTAACATGCATTCATATAATATATTTGATTAAATAATAAGTTGAGAGTTAATCATATCTGTCTACTCTAAACAGTGAAGACTGGAAAAGCCCTCTTTTTGCTCTTTTTATAAATAGGTTACCAGGAGCAAAGTTAGAATCACAGTGATTTAGATTTTTATTTAGAAGAGACTTTGGAGACCATGTAATCTTTTTGTATATTAGAAAACTAGAAACAATGAAGTTTCATAAATAATCATATATTTTTCAATACAGGTGGGTGTAAAAGTATATTTATTCTCGTAGAGAGAAAAGAAGACACTTAACCGAAAAAGCAACTGATGAACTCATTCCAATTCTTGGAAATTTTATTGCTAGGAGCAGGACAGACTTTCCTGGTATCTTTAGAAATGGTTCTTTTGCAGATGATAATCTGAGCCTTTTCTCTCAGAGTAAAGACTGGCAAAATACTGGGCTGAGGTCCAGGTCAACTGGCCATGAGCTTAGTTCAGTTAAACACTGGACCACTGCTGTCACTTCCGTGCAGTTCTAAAATTGCAAGACTTGTATACAGATTTTTTTTTTTATATTCCAAAGCTAACCGAATTTTTTAAATTAAATTCTCTCAAATTTTCAAAGAAGATTCTAAATTCTTTAGCTAAAAAACATAAAATAGAAATTTATCATTTTGTGAACTACAGAAGTCTTCTACCCAGAGCTGATAGCCTGTGATGTCATTCTATAGGAGGAAACAGCAAGGGCTATGTACTTTTTTGCTTCACTGCCTTAAGCCATTTTAGATCTTTTCTATATTTACTCCTATCTTATCTTTTTAAAAAAATTCAATTTCTTTGCACAATGTTCAATCTCCTTAAAAAAAATATTGTGTGTGGTACCACAAAAATCTTTATGCTGGAGTTTTACTTATTTATCTCTCTTCCACATCAAACCATATGATTTGCCAGGATCACTCATTTGAGCTTTTGAAGCTCTAAACTCTGACCAGCCCAAAGGTATTTCACTTGGAAACACTGACAGTTACAGGTTTCACTTGTTCAACAAAATAAACACGTGAATATATTTAAAAAGTCAATGTATAAGATATACTATCCATGAGAACATTCCACTTAAATAGCCAGTTCTTCAATTCACATTATTTAAGAATTAATAAAAAAATAATCTAACAGGAAGTAAGTAACTTAAACTTTTATGACTACATAGTCGACCACCTTAGATTTGTCCTCAACATTGTCTCTAATTTCACCTTTCACATTCAGGGCACAATTGTTCATGTGGGGTAAAAAAAGACCAATATGTCATCACAGATAGTGTACAGTTCCTAAGAGTCTCATATAATTATACATATAATTATATGAGCATTCATTAATTATATCTTTTTATTTTCTTCTGGATTCTTAATTGTTTAGTTTCCTCCTACATTTTTATCCCTCCCCTTATCTTTGTGTTCTTATGAGAAATTCATCTATGGACAGTTGCCAACAGTATATATTCCCTTCCTTTTAATCCAGTGTGGATGAGCACATAGTCATGTATGTGTGTATAAAGAATACTAAGCAAGGATAACTGAAACATCGTTCTTTACTCTTTTCTCCATGCAAGTTTTATATTGAGTTATAAATAGTAATCCCCCTTTCCTTTGCCTTTTTTATTGTACATTAATTCACTAGTTGGACAAATGAATCTCCAAGAAATTTTCATCATATTTAAATTGCATCTGAAGGATTTCTGCTTCCAGTTTTCCTGCTGGTTGTGTTGATAACTCTAAGTTATTATATAAAAATTTTCAACTCATCCTCATTAGATATTAAATAATTGGTTTCATGTCACAAATGGTAAGAAACGTAGCTCACCTACACTATCACCCCCCCATATAGCCCCCTAGCTCTCCCCCAATTTTTGCTGATTAAATTATTTTTATTTTTCTGCTAGTTGCTTTCTATCTTTAAATATGAGTTTTGAACTTCTATTTCTTGCTCCAGAGGTTCTCTAGAAATTCTGAAATATCTGGGTAGGAAGGTTTAGTGCTTGTTGTGTGTGCCTTCACATCACACCTCAAAAATAAAGCCTTCCTTATTTTGGTAATGGGGGGAGTGTATCTCTACTTTTATCTTGAAATTTATTATCTCCATTCCTCGCTCTGTGTACCTGGTATGGGAGGGGATAAAATTCTTAATGACTGCTCCATTCCTGTCCTCTAATTTTGCTGATTACAATCCCGACCCTACTACATCATACCTGCTCACCCAGGGGGTAGATCTTCATGCTGTCACCGTGTGGCAGTTTACACCTGTGTGAACTCTGGACCACCTCTTTATTCCCTCTCGATTATGTCTTGTGATCAGAGTTCTTCTTCCATATATTACCCCAAATCTCTGGTTCTATCTTGAACCAGAAACTCCAAACAACTACTTAAGTTTTTTTTTTTTTTAGCTTAGTTTACATTCTTCTTTTGAATGTAGCAAAAGGAATTTAATTTTTAAGCCTCTATTCAAATCATGTTATTAGCTTTCAATTTACAAAGAGACTATCTATGAGCCCTAAGATAACTAGGAGTATCAGAATAAATTCAGCCTTGCCTTAAAAAAAAGTTCCAACTGAAAAATGAGCTGTGACAATTAAGGTAAATAACTAAAAAAAAAAAGAAGAAAGAAATACTGGTTCCTGCCACTGAAAAGCTCAGAGGCGACATGTGCTTTTTGCGTGGCTTCATCAGGACCTGACTCAATTTTCCCACGTCCTCCCCCTTATGCCTCCATTTTCAGGATGACGTTTTCCTTGAAAAAAAAAAATGACTTCAGTAATTCTGGCCCTCTGAGTCTAGAAAAAGAACTGATTTCTCCCAATCCTAAATCAAAATTCCCAGACGTCAGTGTTTTTAGACCCAGTCAGACCATTGCTCTGCTCTGAATCGACTGGCAGAATGAAAGCAATCCAACAAGTTCGACTCGAGCCTGAGATAAATTTATATCCCCGAACTCATCATTGCGGCAAGGGGTGTGGGATTATGAGCGTTTCTTTTAGAGGAAAGCTCACTTTGGCATTCCACTCAGCAGTTATCACATAGAAACTGCATGACTGATGCCATTGGAAGGAGGATGGAATAGATCCTGGAAAATTAATTAACCATATCTACTAATAGACTACCATAAACATTTGCTTTAATTTTTATTAAGCTGTGTGGATTCAAATATCATGCCTTTTAAAACAGAAATTAGAGCTGCAATGCAATCTCTCCAAGTGGGTATTTGGAATATATTTTTCACAATAGCACTGACCAAATCAGGGAAAACCTTAACACAAGTTTAATACTCTAGTGTTTTAAAATTATGTTTATGATAAATACTTCTATAATGACTTTACATTGTACTGTTTACATGCTAACTATAAATGCAAAGAAAAAGTTATTTTACATTCTAGAATAATAATGTCCAAGAACTTTAAGATGATAAAAATTCTTGTATCTTCACTGTTTAATAGTAGCCCTTAAACACATGCAGTGATTGAATGCTTGAAATGTTGCCTGTATGATTGAGAAACGAAATACACAATTTAATTTAACTTTGTTTTAATAGCTTCATGTGACTAGCAATTACTGTTTTGGACAGTACAGCATTGAATAATGTATGCTTAACCCATCAATACATCTGACTGAAGTATGTGTGTTATATATGTATATAACCCCAAACTTATGAAACATTAAAGTCAGCTAAATCAGGTCGTCTCTTAGATTCTAATCCAATATAACTATTTTCAAATACATCACTAATAGGTTTTGGAAAATTAAAGAGTTCTCAGGGAAGGCTCTTGAAAACTATATAATAAAGCAAGCATAGTTTACCTCCCAGCTTAGATACAACAAATCTGCAAGTTCTGGGTCAGTTAAACATTTGAAAAGACTATGCGCATAAGCCACTCATGAGGGCAGAAGCAGCCTCAATCTCCATACTCTTCTTATATATATGGAAAAATTGGTTATTTCACAATGGTTTTTAAACCAATAACTCATATAATCAGCTTTATATGGTCATTTATGCTGTTCAGTTTGAATACAGATATATAATTCATTTGTGCTATGTTTTCCATTCTATACATATAATGCAATATACACAGAAACAATAAATGTTAGTTAAAATAAAGACAAATACTAAATTTTGTAATTAAAAATTATCTTTTACACAGAAACTACTTCAGTGAAATAAGCTTTTCTGTTTTTATTGATTTGAATTTCAGGAATACAGTTCTGTTTGAGATGAAATAGATAGCTTATTTGTATATGTGCATGAAATCCCTGCTAAAATCCACATTAATGAAAATCATTAAAGTTATTAAAGGCTAAATGCAATTCTATTTGATGAACTGATACTTGGGTTTAAATATGCTGAGTGGTGATTTATTTGGGATATCTCTGTATTGAAGGATGTTCCACTCCTGAACATTACAATGACTGTCTTTGTGGAGTATAATCTATTAAAAGTTTGAGAGACCCTTTGAACAAGTGTGTATATCATACCTGTACTCATGTCACTGAGGAAATTCAAGTAAGATCTATGTCTATCCAATAGTGTATATTGAAAAATGCATAGGGTTTATAATGTATTATTCTAATTATAACACCAAAGCAGATGTACAATATGAAATTGTGGGACTAATCTAAGAGAATCAGATAAATAATAAATGCACTCCTTTATATTTACCATGCATTTTTCTGAATAATACCTACCTATCACTCATATCTCCAGGGCTTGAAAGCAAGAATAGTGCCTTCTCATTTTTTCCACGCAGCTTCTCCAATTTTGAATACACGTTAGAGGGTCAATAACTACTTTTTTAAATGAATAAAGCTTTGCCAGAAGTGTTTTATTCATCCAAACAACGTATATGGTGTTCCTCCTTAGTGCCGCTAGGCTTACAGTTGCAAGACTGAGAAAATAAGATTCACTCTAAAACATGAAAGAGTGAGAGGTGTAATGGAAATACTTAAGCTTGAATTCTGGAACTACCATTACACTAGTTTGGGTGCACTTTTGGACTTCAATTTCTTCATCTCTAAAATGGGAAAGATCATACCTAATTTGTAAGATTCTTATGAGGTTCTGACAAATGAAAACTGCCAAGCTATTTGGCACAAGAAGATGGTGGCTAATATTATTTATCTTACTCATTACTAATAATTACTTTTAAATTATTGAACAAGTTGTAACACACTACTGGAATGAGGATGGAATTAAATGAGATGCACTAAAGCATTCAGCCAATTGTCTGACTAAATAGCACTAAACAGCACTAATTATCAATTCTAAAGGATCACTCAACATTCCTCTCAATCCTATAACCCACGCAGCAATGTGAGGCAACTGTGGGCTACTGTAGGTTTCTGGAACATGACATTCCACATACACTCCATTCAATGCTGCATTTCCTGCAGGGTGCCTGTGTTCTGTTTCCCAGAAATCATATATTTTTTGGCTCTCATGGTCTGTCTGACAGTGATTTTTCCTTATTTTGGATTACAAGGATTTTAAAAAATTTTCTATAACAATTTATTTCACATTATTTAGTATCTAATAGACTTGGGCTGGAACAGGAATTGAGCTTATGTATTGCCAAAGCAAGAATATGAAAAATGCATTTTTTGGTCCCATTTGTGTTCCGGTTGACCTGGGATTCAAACCCTGCTGGTGAGCAATCAGGCATCATCCCTGCCCAGATATATTTCCACTGGAGAATTGGATGCTGGTGTCCAACAGAGTTTGTTGGCATCCTCCTCTATCCCACCCCTCCCAATAATATTCACTTCCACTAGTTAAACAGGGACCTAAGTATATCTCTTCTAAAGAAAATTGGCTGCTGCAACCCTCATTGGGGTCCAAAGATATAAGCATTTTTCTGATGAATTGAGTGGGTAACAGACTGCAGGAAAATATACTAATGAAGCTTGGACTGAAGAACCAGACTTAATATCAAGACTTGAGTCAGAGGATACATTTGGTTCAGGGCACATCATGACAAACTGGGCAGCATGGATGCTCCTGGGAGGGAAATGTCATTGTGGTTTGTAAATGTGAATATATGTCTGAGTGTAAGTGGAAAAAGCTGTATAAGTAAACATGATAACCACATCGGGCATGGATATTTTATATTTCCTTTCATGTCACCAATATACTTCTTCCTGTACTCCTCTGTTCAGGCTATACCAAGACTAGAAGGAGTAAGCATGAGATTGGTAAGGTTTGAGGTATGCATTTTATGTAGAGCTAATAAAAACTCTGAGTGGTTGCTGCTTCTTCCATTCGCTGTAACACAAGTGACTCAAGAAGGCATTACTGTAGGATTCTCTGGGAACCAGAAGTTGAGGGATTCATCCACGAAAGGTACCTGTGTACTTCTTCTTCATTAGCAGAGGTGACATGTGACAACCAGAATTGATTTAAGGAATTATGTAGATAACTCTGGGCAGATGAAAATGTTTTGGAGGAGACACCTGGAAAACTCAAATTCTTACTGACTGGTGGTTTGAAGCTATACGTACCCAGAGAAGCATATTCTTAAATTTAATACATTTAAACACACTGTAAGTAGCACCTATCGATAAGGTTATTTCAGAGAAAGTGTGTTCCACCTTAATCAGGATGGATCTTAATTCGCTTACAGGATCCCTATATAACAGAACAACATTCAGACAAAGAGAAATAAATCCACAGGAAGCAAGAAGCTGAAATCAACAATGCCAGAAGAGAATGAAGAAGCCTGAGCATGTGCATTACCGTGTTCAAGTTAATTACAAGAATGGCCAGCAGCTAGCCCCAGAATGCCACAGTCTTTGGGGAGAAAGCATCACCATGATGATGTCTTGATTTGGACTTTCTTTTAGCCTCAAAAATGGAAGCTAATAAATTCCCATTGTTAAGCCAATTCATTTCATGATATTTGCTTGAGCAGCAAAGGAAACAAAAACTGGTCTTGCAGATGGTTGTCCCAAATCATTGCTATGTAAAAGTATTGATGCAAATGACACCTCATTTGTACTCAAAGGTGTGGTTTCCCTGACATAACTGTTATCTATTTGTATCCCTTTTCTAACTGCTTCTTATTTATTTTCTCTCTAAACAAAATATAGTCAAGCATTGAATGATCTCCTTTTAATCTCTATAGTCTACTTCACCAAGCTCATCTATTTAAATCACGATTTTAGTCACCTTATTCCATATTCAAAAACTTTTAAGGATCCTCTTAAAAGGATCATTTCCTAATTAAGTTTTTAAAATCCTTATGTTCAAAACTGTTTAAACCCAACATTTTCTGCATTAATTACTATTTATTATAACATATTACAAACTCTTTGAGGGGACTTGCAGCGTCTTTTACAACTTCATATTCTGAAAAACTTTAATAAGGTGCTTCAGAGGAGAGGTTTGTCAACCATGATTCCGGGGCCAAATGTGACCTGTTTTAGTAAACAGTGTTTTATTGGAATTAGATGTTGTCCATGGCTGTTTTCATACCACAATGGCAGAATTGAGTATTTGAGATAGAAACTGTTTCTAGCAAAACCTACAATATTTATTATCTGACCCTTTACAGAAAGAATTTGCAGACTCCTGCTGTATATGAAAGGGAGAATCAGTAAATATTTGTTTAAAACTTCCATTCAACTATTTCTAAAGTTGAAGGAAACTGAATTCTTCCTCTGAGATATAGTTTCCAATTTTAGGGTATCTTAACATTCAAAGGAGGTCATCTGGTTTATCTTATTATCATCCAATTGGTTGTAGTATACTATGATACTAACTACCAATCTGGTCCGTACTTGGAATTAAAGTCTGTACATGGTACACGTCTTTGTTTTAGGATTCTTACTGTCTTCTCCAAACCATCTGAGAATTTAAATCATTTTAAAGAATACCAAAGAGAAAGCTTAATTATATATTATTCTTTTGTAGACATAGATATTTCAATTAGCTAAATGACAATGACAAGAAATCTTTCATGCTTTAGTAACATGTTTCAGTAGTTTCATTGTTATATAAATGTTCACTACGGTTTGGTTCTTGATTGCTGCCATTTGAGGTAAAGGACTTACTTTTTAATAGAACAAAATTAAAAGTGAATGTAGGATTCATAGTAATTTAGATAATTCTCAAAGGAAAAAAAATCTAAGGAATAGATCCATCTTAGAAAAGTGCTAGTCAACTTTGAGCCATCACTTTTATTTCTTTTGAGTGATTTATTTACAAATAGACTTCAAGCTGGTGGTAGTTAAATGGCTTCTTTATGATTTTCCTTTGGATGCCCTTTGGTGAGGTATCAAGTCTCTTTGTCTGGCCACTGTTACCTCTGCGTAGACCACTGTATACATACTCTCAATCGGATTCTCTTGAAAGCATCATTAAGTGCAATTTTCATCCCTGCCTTTTTGATTTCAGACATGTCCTTGTCTTCCTCCAAAATATCCTGATTTATAAGGTGAAGTTGGGAGTGGGTTTGAAAATTTAAACTCAGTTGCTTTTGAAATGTTTTAAGTTTAAAATTCCACAATGTTGGCATTAATTTCACTGTAGTCTTTTGTCTCCGAGCCCATCTTTATTTTTACCAAAAGCAGCTGGCTAAAGATTATACTACTGGTAACTTTTAAAACCTTCAAGTACACATAAACCCAAGCATTCAGAAGTATTTTTTTCACCGACACTCAAGCTCAGCTTGCCAGGTGCATTTGAACACCAGGATCTTCTGATGCAATAATACGGTGTGTTCAAGAAAACAAAAGAATCCACAAACTATTTCTCTGTGGTTATCCATTCATATTCATTCTTTCATTTATTCAATGAGTACCTTATTTACTAAGCATCTATTGTTTTCTAGAACTGAACTATGCATGAAGACTCTAGAGAAGAAATAAGATGTAGTATCCCTCTCCTCAAGAATCACACAATAATGATCAAGTTCATGTTAACACCAAATTATACCAAATAAACAATTTTATAAAATAAAGCTGAGAGAAATATGGTTTTCCGAGTTATCTATATACGTTACATATGTCAACACTCTATAACTGTATAACTCATTTTTACATCTTGACCATGACGATGGGCACACATTGTCTTTTGTTTGCTTGGGTCTCTTTGTGACCTGAAATGGTCCATTAGTTACTCCAAGTCTGTAGCAGATTCAGAGAATGTGATCTCAGGCACCGTGGTGATTTGAGCAATCTTATTCCCGGGAGAGTGATTTATTTTTCATTTTTAGATGGTAAGACCATGCTGCAACTTCCTAATAGTCCATGTGTTCCCCAAATACAATTTCTGTGTCTTATTCCACTCTTCTCAGAACTCACAACTGTGCTTGGCATCATAAACATTCTCTAATTCAACAATTCCAGCTGCCTGTCATTCTACCATTACAGCATAATTTGTTCTCCCATTTCTCAGTAAATTCTCCAGGGAGAGGGGTCACATGATGTACCACAGTCTATAGTGGAGTGGGATACAGGGGCAGCACCTGACAGTCCACTGAAAACAGTTTTCACAGTACAGTTTACAGAAAGAAAGGACGTGTCTCCTTAGATAGGAAGAGGAAATGTTCCCATGACAAACTATTCCACTCTCAGTCTCTTTCATTCTAATCACATCTTTACCATGACAGATATGTCACAGAGATTCCTTTCGTTGGCCTCACAGAAGGTAGACACCCCACCTTGGCAAATGTCATTTAGGTTCCTAAAGGAATGCTGGTTGTGTTCATTACTGGTGTGTGTGGACCTGCCTGACAGGCAGTGCTCCCTGGGACCCGGTGGCTGTTCCTCTAGGGACCACACTACACTCCTGGATGACAACTGATAACTGGGCTTCACTGTTCCTGGAGCAAGTGAAAGGGAATTTAAATGAGTGCACAGGTCACTTTATGTCAAGTGGAAAATGAATAATAGTTCTTCAGGGCAGGAGAAAAACATGCAGCATTGATCCCTCAAGGATTAATTTCTCATGATAAATGTAATTGTCTAAAATAATAGTGGGGAATACCAATCATTCAAAAATGTGTAGCACCCAGAGAAAGAGCCAGCAAGAACTGCCCATTTGAAAAGGGAGAAAAAATTCAAAAGGAAAGGCCAGGGGTGCCTGTTAGCCTGTGGTGAACAATTGTTCTCAGGAACTTGATGATTACCCTCTCACAGCTGGAGGTCAAAAGAAAGGGAAATCTACATGTTTGGTATGTTTATGATTGGGCTATTTGGAGAAAATTAGTCTGGGATTGCATGAAATTCCTTTTTTAAGCTGAAGGAGATTCATAGAGTTTGGAATAATAATAGTTTCTTGCATGTAGGGATTTGCCCTTTTTTTTTTTGAGTGACACGAAAACAAATTATTCTTTTCATCGAATTTCTTATGGGTGGGCATCAGATTGCTGCTAAACTTTTGAATAAACCTTATATCCATTGTATGATGCTACAATTTTTTTTTGGTTGTTGCTTTTCAAATTATTCATTCATTTATTTTTCATAATTGCAGAAACTGCAGTAGAGCAAATTTTATTAAATGCTGCAACATATTTTCAATCATGACTATGAACTCTATAAAAAGAAAGACCATAGGCTATGATATAATCAAATATGGACACTGTACAGAGAAGCCCAGAAGGCTAAGAGTATGCCTGAGAGTTTTCAGTCTCTAATTGGCCTCACTGTCAGAGCCAGTGTCAAGAACACATAACATGCCAATACTGGGAAAATAAAAACATTCCTAGAATAAATAATAAGGATATTTAAAGAAAGCATAGTAACTATTTACACTGGAAGAATGTGTACTTTGGACCTGAAAGGGATTATTAAATGCGATATATCAACACCAGAGAGAGAAAGAAATTGCCCCCTTTTCCCTGTTTCCCAAGGCAAGGCTGCAGCCTTTATTTTTTAAATTAATTTACTTTTTACATGGGCCAGCCTGGGAATTGAACCCAGGTGTCCAGCTTGGCAGGCAAGAACTCTGCCTGCTGAGCCACTGTGGCCTACCCAAGGCTGCAGCCTTTAGGAGAGCTTTTAGGGAAAGGAAAGAATAAGTGATGTGGCAATGTGGCAGGAGCTTGTGGTAGCCTGTAAGATAGTAGAAGATGAGGTGACAGTCCATGGATCCCTGAGAAACTGATTCCTGGAGAAATGTGGTGTGGTTGAGAATGAATGGCAGGAAAAGTAAGATATCTGGAAGGGTGTTATGAGAACATTTGAGAGTGAACAAACCTGTGACCCAAGGTCAAAAGGAAAAGAAATGCCACCAGTTAACAGCCAAGTTTTGAGGCCCCTCTTCTCTACTTACTCCTGAGAGTCTTCACTTTCCTAGTCTAAAGTGTAAATGCTTATATCTCTCAAATAGCTCCTGCTTTTAACATTAGCTTGACACTTTGATTCATGTATTCTGTGCCTATGACTTATCCTTCCTGAAGCCTTTACTCTACATTGATTATGATCTAACTATTATACACCCTGCCTGGAAATCTGATTCAGGTTCGCATTTCTTTCAATTTTTTTTTAAATAGCTTTGCTTTGTCATCTTAACTCTGAGTTGGATACCTGGATATCTGCTTTTAACTGAGCACAGTCATGGCAATAAAAAAAAAATCTGAGTTCTTTCTATAGATTATCTTAGAACAAAGGATAAAAGTAATAGTTGTGATTCAAAGAGTTGCAGAAATCATAGGGAAAGATACAGAATGTGATAGAAAAGCCAGTCTTTTCAAAGTTGCATTAAACTAAGAAAAATAGTGAAAGGAGGTGATAGGGCAAAATGGCAGTGTAGTGAGGTGTGGAATTTTCCCCAGAGAAACTAGCAAATAGCCAGGAACTGAATGGAACAACTGTTGGGGGTGGGGGGCATCAGTCTGGAATGGGTGGAACAGTTGAGATCCTGCATAGAACTATAAGTCTCCCAAGTTTGCAGAGGCTGGTATCCATCCCCTACAGGCATGGCAGGCTGGTTCCCAAGGGAAAAAGAAACAGACTCTACTAGGAGCAAGAAAGTTACCTCAACCAAGCTCCAACCATGCAATTAACAAATATGGACTCCTGAAAACAGGCCCTGAGCAAAGTTAAACCTGGAGTAAGCAAAGGAATGGGGAGTTTTCACCCAGCAGAGAGGGGTCAGTGCTGATGGGAAGAAACAACAACAAAAAACAGAAGCTCCTTGAGTTGGATGGCACAAAATCCTGGAAAAGGGCTGGGCACATAGAATCTGGGTTTACATAGAGCCATGAACCAACTCCAGCTCTTGATTGGCAAACCTGAAGAGCAGGAGTCTGGCTCTGAGGAGGCTTACTTTTCCTATTTTTTTTCTTTTATTTTTATTTCTTAACAAGTAATTAGGTAGAATTGCATCATTCTCAGGCTCCATCACTGCCCCAGGCAAGGGCAGAATAAGACACGTCAGAGAATAACAAGACAGGTGAATGGAGATAATTTCCTAAAAGGTGTATTATCCCCTAGCAAATGGGGCAGGGCCTGGCTTAAGTGGTGGCCCTCCTTCAGGAAATTCAGGCCCCAGTAGCTGAAAAACAGAAGCAACCTAAGCTCACCCTCTATCTCAATCACACCACTGACAGGGACAGGCTGCTGAAAATTAAAGGCACTTAATTTATGAAAATTAAAGGCACCACTTTATGCTGGTGGGAAGCTGCAAACTGACAAGCACTACATGCTGGGGAGGAAGAAAAATCACAGAGACTTCATAGGATAGTCTGACAACCTGCTGGGTCTCACCATCAGGGATACTTGATACACATCCTCCTGAGATATAGTCCTGTCTGGTCTGGGAAAATCTGACTGGGGTTGATATATCTGAGGACACCCTCTTCAAAAAAAAATTTATATAATAGGGCAAGAACCAGAAAAACAAGAGCTGAAAAATTCTGATCAGTTAAACAGAAGCTATGCTAGAGGTCTAGAATAAGTTGAACTGATTGCCAAAGATCAGATAGAGAACAAAGCCAACCAACAAGAAAGCCCCAGGCAAAAGAGTGAAAACAACCTCCAGTATAAACTAATTAAGGAAATAAAACGGCCCAGACACCAGCAAGAAATAACAAGACACACTAAGATATGGCCCAGTAAGAGGAACAAACCAACATTTCAAATGAGATACAGGAGTTGAAAAAAAAAACTAATTAAGGATATTTGAGCAGATATACAAAATCATATCAAAAATCAAATCAACAAGTTGAGGGAAGATGTGGCAAAAGAGATGAAGGATATACAGAAGACATTGGTCAAACATAAGGAAGAACTTAAAAGTTTGCAAAAACAAATATCAGATCTAATGGGAATGAAAGCCACAATAGAAGACCTACAATAGCAGATTTGAAGAAGCAGAAGAAAGGATTAGTGAACTAGAGGACAGAACATCTGACATTCTACACAAAAGAACTGATTGGGAAGAGTATGGAAAAATAGGATCAGGCCCTTGGGGAAATGAATTTCAACATGAGCACATGAATATACATGTTATGGGTGTCACAGAAGGAGAAAAAAATGGAAAGGGGTCAGAAAGACTAACGGAGGACATAATCACTGAAAATTTTCCATCTTTTATGAAAGGCATAAAATTAGAGATTCAAAAAGTACACTTACCCCAAACAGAATAGATCAAATAGACTTACTCCAAGACATTTACTAATCAGATTGACAAACATCAAAGATAAAGAGAAAATTCTAAAAGCAGCAAGAAAAAAGCCATTCATCACATACAAGGGAAGCTTGATAGGACTATGTGTAGATTTCTCAGTAGAAACCATGACGGCAAGAAGGTGGTGGTAAGATTCTGAATGAGAAAAATTGCCACCAATTTTCTATACCCAGCAAAACTGTCCTTCAAACATGAGGGGGGAGTTTAAAATATTTTCAGACAAACAGTCACTGAGAAAGTTTATGAGTAAGAGATCAACTCTACTAGAAGTAGAGTAAGAGAACACTACAGGCAGATAGGAAAAGACAGGAGAGATAGATCTGGAGAAGAGTGTAGAAATTGATACTATCAATAAATGTAAAAAGAGAAAAAAAATATGACATGTAAAATCCAAAAGACAAAATGGTAGAAGAAAGTAATGCCTTTACAGTAACAACATTAAATGATAATGAATTAAATTCCCCATCAAAAGACATAAACTGACAGAATGGATTTAAAAACAGGACCCATCTATACACTGTCTACAGAGGACTCACTTTAGACCCAAGGACAAAAACAGATAAAATGAAAGGTTGGAAAATATATTTCTCACAAACAACAACCAGAAAAGAGCAGGGGTAGCTATATTAATTTTTGAAAAATTAGACTTTAAAAATAAAACAATTAAAAGAGATGAAGAAGGACACTATTTATTAATAAAAAGAACAATTCATCAAGAAGACATAACAATCATAAATATTGATGTACTTAGTCATAATGCCACAAAATACATGAAGCAAACACTGAGAGGAGAAGTAGACAATAATAGTTGGAGACTTCAATTCACCACTCTACAATAATAGTTGGAGACTTCAATTCACTGCCCTTATCAATGGATAGAACATTGTGATAGAACATCAAGAAGGAAACAGAGATTTTGAATACTATGATAAATGAAGTAGGCTTAACAGGTATTTACAGAACATTACACTCCACAATAGCAGGATACACATTTCTTTCAAGTGCTTATGGCTCATTCTCAAGGATAGACCATATGTGGGGTCACAAAGCAAGTCTCAATAAATTTTAAAAGATTGAAAATATACCAAACACTTACTTGAAGCATAATGGGATGAAGTTGGAAATCAACAACAGGCAGAGGGCCAGAAAATTAACAAATATATGGAGGCTAAAAAACATACTCTTAAACAACCAGTGGGTCACAGAAGAAATTACAAGAGAAATCAATAAATAGCTCAAGAAAATGAAAATGAAAACGCAACATATCAAAACTTATGGGATGCAGCAAAATCAGTGTTGAGAGGGAAATTTACTGTCCTAGATGACTTAAAAAGAGGAAAGAGCAAAATTGAGGACTTAATTGTTCACATGGAAAAACTAGAGAAAGAACAGCAAACTAAACCTAAAGCAAACAAAAGGAAAGAAATAATGATTATTAGAGCAGAAATAAATGAAATTGAGTATATGAAAACAATAGAGAAATATAAAAAAACCCAGAAGTCATTTCTTGTAGCAAATCAATAAAATCAATGGACCCTTAGCTAGGCTGACAAGCAAAAGAGAGAGAAGATGCAAATAAATAAAATCAGAAATGGGAGAAGAAAAGCAAATTACCCCAAATCAAAAAGAAAAGAAATAATGAAAGTTAGAGCAGAAATAAATGGAATTGAAAATATGAAAACAATCAAGAATGTTTATGGTTGGTTCTTTGAGAAAATCAATTAAATTTTCTTAGCTAGGCTGACAAAAAAGAGAGAGAGAGGATGCAAATAAATAAAATCAGTAATAGAAAAGGGGACATAACCACTGATGCTGCAGAAATAAAGGAGATAATGAGAGGATACCACGAGCAATTATATGCTAATTTAAAACAAGACAATATAGATGAAATGGGCAACTTCCTAGAAAAGCATGAACAACCAAAATTGACTTAAGAACAAATAGATGACCTCAACAAATCAATCACAAGTAAAGAGATTGAACCATTCATCAAGAAGCTCCCAAAAAAGAAAAGTCCAGGACCAGATGGCATCACATGTGAATTCTACTAAGCATTCAAGAAAGAATTAGTACCAATTCTGGTAAAACTTTGCAAAAAAAATTGAAGAGGAAGGAAAGTTACCTAATTCATTACATAAAGTCAAATCACCCTAATATCAAAGCCAGACAAAGATACTACAAGAAAAAAAATTACAGACCAATCTCTTTAATGAATATAGTTTCAAAAATCCCCAACAAAATATTTGCAAATTGAATCCAGCGGCATATTAAAAGAATTATTCACCATAATCAAGTGGGATTTATTCTTGGAATGCAAGGCTGGTTCAACACAAGAAAACTAATTAATGTAATACACCATATCAATAAATCAAAGCAGAAGAAACCAATCCATGAACACTCTATGCCGTTCTATTCATTTAGGTCTTCCATGATTTATTTTAGTAATTTCTTGTCGTTTTCTGTGTATAGATCTGTTGAGTCCTTAGTTAAGAATAAATTTAACTAAGGACTCAACAGATTTATACCAAGTGGGATTTATTCTTGGAATGTAAGGCTGGTTCAACACAAGAAAACTAATTAATGTAACACACCATATCAATAAATCAAAGCAGAAGAAACCATGTGATCATTTTGATTGATGCAGAAAAGGCATTTGAGAAAATTCAACATTGTTTCTTGATGAAAACACTTCAAAGGATAGGAAGAGAAGGGAACTTACTCCACTTGATAAAGGGAATATATGAAAAACCCACAGCTAACATCATACTCATTGGGGCAAGACTGAAAGTTTTTCCTCAAACATCAGGAATAAGATAAGGATGCTCAGTGTTATCATTGTTATTCAACATTGTGCTGCAAGTTCTAGCCAGAGGAATTAGACAAGAAAAAGATATCAAAGTTATCCAAATTGGAAAGTAAATCTCTCATAGTTTGCAAATGACATGATAGTATATGTTGAAAATCCAGAAAATTCTACAGCAAACTACTAGAACTAATAAATGAGTGGCAAGCACGAGATCAACACTCCAAAATCAGTAGTGTTTATATATATATATATATATATAGTAATGAGCAATAAAAAGAGGAAATTAAAGAAAAAATTCCATTTACAATAGCAGCCTAAATATATAGTTAAAATATCAATTCTATCCAAATTGATTTATAGATTCATTGTAATGCCCATTAAAATCCCAACAACTTACTTTGCTGAAATAGAAAAACCAACAACCAAATTTATTTGGAAGGGCAGGGTACCCCAAATAGCTAAAAATACCTGAGTAAGAAAAATGAAGTGGGAGGCCTCATACTATCTGACTTTAAAGCATATTGCAGGCTACAGTGGTCAAAACAGCATGGTATTGTCATAAAGATAGATATATTGGCTGCTGGAATAAAGCTGAGTGTTCAGAAATAGATCCTTTCATCTTGGACAATTGATCTTTGATAAGACAATCAAGCCCACCCAACTGGGACAGAGCAGTCTCTGCATTAAATAGGAAAAGGATTTCTAAATTTGAACTTAAATTAAGAAGTATAATAAGAAATTTTTATAATGTAATAACTGAATTAATTTTAATTGGACACCTGCTACATGCCAGGCAATGGTGTAAATACTGAGGATGTATTTGATAGTTTGGATAATAAATAATATAAATTACATGAAAATGTACTGAGAAAAAATGCATCAATATATAGAAAAATCAGATCTACCATTTTCCTCAATATTTTTCTTCTATGTTTTTGTCTTTGTGGTTTGCACAGTTGTTTGAAAAGAAATGCATGTCCTCAAACATTATTTTGCTTGCCTCCTTTGTCCATCTGGAAAATTCCTATTCATATTTCTTGAGAAAGCTCAAATACTAATTTTTCAATGAATTGTCTCTAGCCCTATCCTACAAATAGTTAGATGTGACTTAATGAGATAAACTTAAGAGGTCTCATCTTCTATTGTTGTCAGAGATGCCATCGTGTTCTCTTAGCTCTTCCTGGCTCAACTCTAGATTACTAAGCAAATGATAGAGAACCAGCTAGTGCTTGTTCCTGGTCCTTCCTGATTCTTCTCTAATAGTACCATGTTACAGATGCCAAATGAATAGACAATTTCAAGAATATGTTTATACCGTCAAGTTTTATCTTACATTCGAGCCAGGTTCAAAGGGTCATGCCTAAATATTAATTCTTATATCTAAATTATATTTGAACATTTCAGTAAATCATATATAAAGACAATATACATTGCATATATAAATTCACTGATTAATGATTTAGCTAATTCTTCTTTAGTGACTGTGTTTCTCAATTAATCATTTATTGCGTTCTGCAAGAACGTGATTGACGCCAACACTCTCCTCTTTCCTAACTACCTCAGCAATGAACTTTACTTTCTTTTCTATGGCCTTGGAATCTTTAAATCATTGGCACTCTGATTCCATAGCTCTGGGCATAAGTGCAATGAATTTTTCAGACTATTGCATTCACTACTTGGAGTACAGTCCCAAGGTGGATTGGAGGAGCACATTCCCAAAGTACTAATCCTTTTGTAAATATATTTTTCCCCCTTTTCTCTTAGTAGGCCTGTAGTGAAACTCTCTTAAAGTTCATTGTTACTATGAAACAGTTCCTTTGACTGTCTTATGATCCTTTCACTAATCTTCCAAATTCATCTGTCCAGTGATCTTATTTATATATAATAGTCTTTTAAAAATCTCATCGTAAATATTAAATTTCTTCAAAAGATCTATATCAATAAAAGAGAATTCCTGGAAATTTCCATGCATAGGAAATACATTTCACTTACTATTCTGAAACTTTTGTATCGATTATTATTAGCCATGATTTATTCACTTTTAAAAAAAAAATGCTGGTAACTTTTCCAATGTCAATTTTCTGCTATCTGGTGATTTTAATAACAGTTGTAGTTATTTAATGATTCAGCACTTGCCAGCTTGTTTTCAGGTACTATAATAAAGATGGAAGATAAAAAGATGAAAATGACATCTCTTCTCCCATCGAAAACTTCACGCCATTTTGCAGGGACTAGTGTTTGAACAAAATTTATATTCTAAATCTAAAGGAGGGAGAAAAAAACAATCCTGGGGCACACAAAACATGCAAGGCATTGGTTTATGCTCATCACAATTTTAAAATTCTCATTACAAGCCTATATAGTTATTCCTTAACTTCCAATATTAGCTATTCAATAATAGCTAATATTTATTGAATGAATACCAAATGCCAAGATTTTATGTACAGTTGTATGTGTTTTGTCTTCTTTTATCTATTCAACAGTCCTCTGAGATAGCATTCCTATCATATTCTCTTTAAACATGAGGAAACTAGATTACATTACTAACTGAAGGTCATTAGGCCAGTAAATGGTGAAACATGGACACAAGCCAAGAGACTTGTGCTTAAAAACTACCTAATACTTCCTTTGAAAATTTAAGAAATGATTTTAGTCCAAGTCAAATAGATAGTGATGGATACAAATGTGATTCCAAAGTACATACTTTCTCTACTATATTATAGTGATTCTAACCCTTAAGCAGTATTGGTTCTTTGTGATTTATACCTTCTTGAGCAGCAAAACTGCTCATAACATCACTTATATTATGGCTCTTTTTCTTCATTACCTGCCATTGATTTTTTAGATATAAAACAGCATTCACTATCCATGATGTCTTATTCTACCTAGATACTGTCTTAGTTGAAATCAACCTTGAGAGCTGAAAAAATTCTGTGGTACCATTCATTTACCTCCAAGAAATTCAATAGAAGTAATTTCATATCCCACTGAATATAATCTTAAACCATCAACACAGATGAACCATCATCTCAGAGCACTGTCACTTACAATAAACATATAAGTCTCCTACGTTTCATTTTAAAAAGTGATGAGATGAATATTTTAAGTTCAAAAATTCTGAAGAATCCACATATGGGAAAAACCTGTACTAAAGGGATAAATAAATTGTTGAACATCCACACTCTCCATGCTCTTAAGAATGCCCTTTTAAAATGGAAATAAAAGGAATTTCCTGAATTAAGAATGACAAAATTAGGATTACCTATGTTGAAAGCTTATTAATCATGCATCTTGGATCTCTTATCAGCATCTTTCAATAAATCATAAATAGATCATATAATTATTCTAGAAAGTTATTGAGTACACCTGTAGCATATGCAGGCAATATTTTCTTATGGACATAGAAAATCTGCCTCATTGGACTCATAATACCAATGGCAAGATCAAAGTTGTCACCCATTCTCTCAGTAAGGCACACTTTATGCTTGCACTTGCATTAATAATTTCCTGACTGATAGATACCACTTTTTGCTAATTCCTTCACATATATTATCATCATAATATTGATTTTTCCCCCTCATGCTTGGTAAGAATCAATTTAACTGTTTTTAAACAAAAACAGTTTAAAAAGACAACCAGGAATAGGAATCTGTGCTCATATACTTCATCACAGCAGGTGCTTCTTGGTCTTGCTTGCCTTAACTCTTCCTTATATAATGGGACCTTGGACAGGGAGAAATGTCAGGAGATTTGAGTCAGGACCATGGGCCATCCAACATCAATGGGTGAGAATCAATCTTCTCACTTGTTTTATTCTGAGGATGTGGTCCATTATTGTAATTGTTGGCTTGCCCTCTGTTGTTCTCTAATCCTTCATCCTTAGCATTAAAGTTTACAGAGTACATTCACATATGTAATGAATCTAATATTCACACTGACAGTCTCCATGATCCTCTGGGCTAGAGCATGGCAGTTAAGGATCAGATGAGGCAACTGAGGCTTGAAATTTACATGGTTTCAGTTCAGCAAATATACTGTGAAATGACTGAGTAAACTAAGAATTTTAGATTTCTTGGCAGAAATAACTACCATTGACGGATGTGAAGATATATTTTAGTTCCACTTATGCCAGAACCTAAGGGCATATGTAAAAATGCACACGTTCTTCAGCAAGATGGTTTTGGATAGTTCTATTGAAAGGGACAGTTGAGATCAAATTCAAATGTTCTAGGCCATAAATCAGGTAGACTTACTGAGCAGTGTGGAAAAATCAGAAGGGAAGGGATTGAAACAAAAACCAAGGATCAGGAAAATATGACCCCACATATCAAGGTAGTTCAGAGTGATGAGGTAATAAGATCCTGGGAGCAATGTGATCTGATGCTATTTCAGTGAAGGGGGAATATTCTGAGGTGAAAGTTTGCATATATGTTGACACTTTCAATTCTGTCTTAATATCATAATAAAAGTGGTTGTCAGTCTAAGATTTTATACTTTGATTGGGTTTCAGTATTGTTTGATTCATCCTCCTATAGGCTAATATGCAAAGAAGGATGTTGTGTTGGGGTTATCCAGAGAAAGAGAACTATCAGGATATATGCATATGTGTATACATACGCACGCACGCACACACACACACACACACACACACACAGAGGGATTTATTTTAAGGATTTGGCTCACTCAATTGTGTCCATAAGACAAGTCAGTTTGCAGCCTGGAAACTTCAGTGAGAATGATTTTGAAGTTTTGAGTCTTAAATCTGTAGGAGAGCACAAGAAAGATGGAAACTCAGAGAGGAGTAGATGGTATAGTCTTGTGGGAAAATTCCTTCTTTTTTTTTGAAAACTTAGTCCTTTGCTTTTAAGGCTTCCACTGTTTGAATGAGGCCCAATCACGATATTGAGGGTAATTTCCTTTACTTAAAGTTGACCAATTGTAAATGCTAATTCCATTTACAAAATCCTCCCCGACAAGCTCTAAGCCAGTGTTTGACCAAATAACTAGATACTGTAACCTAGCCAATTTAATGCATACAACTAACTGTCTATGATTCACTATGAAGAAACTGAAGCTTAACCTCAGGCAGCCTGTTAAAGTCTCTGAAGAGGGGCTCTTGCAATGTACTTGCATATCAGATAAGTTTTGTAAAATTTTAAAGACAGTTGGCTACAACTATTGTCTTATTCCTGCTTCCCCTCCATCACATTTCTCTTCATTTCTTGTAATATGGGCATATTTTGTGAATTGGCCAGAAGAAGATGAATTGGGTCAATTTACATTGAGTTCTAGTGGCATGCATTTCTGTAGTTCAAAGTCTCATCTGAGTGCAGGAAATCATTGCTAGCCATCTCAATGCAGGTATGGCTCTGGAACCGAACTTCTGTATACTATGCTGATATATGCAGCTCTGTGCATGAAGCACAGAGCTAAGGTCATATAATGATAGGAACAAGCCCTTTAAGGCCTAGCATTAGTAGTGTGTGTGTGTGTGTGTGTGTGCGCGCTAAAGAAAAAAGTTTTGAAATATACAGAACCAGAAGGTAATCTGTGAAGGATAATTTCAATAATCAGATGCATAAAACTACAAGTATTTTGTTCTCTTCAATGCATCATCAAAAAAAAGTTCTCTTATATTAGGTAATGTATTAGATAAAATTATAGGCTCGGAGTACATTGCTTTATCGGTGGGAGTAGAATACTTGATTAAGTTCGAATACATCATTGCAGCTAAATTTTGAAAATATGTTTAGATTTTTTAAAAGTGAGAAATTTAAACTCACAATACACGCCCATATCAAGGCTATCTTCTTTTGTCAGGCTAAAATTCAATTATGAAATAACAGAGAGAAAAATTCATATACAAAATTAACAGAATATAAAACAATGATGATAAAGATCAACAATAAAATTAATAGAAATTATTTTAATACTGAGACACAAATTGTAACAAAAATTCTTCTAGATCAGGTACTCACAAAATTTTTCAGTCTACAGTCAAAAATAGTACATATATTAAGATTTATGGATCATAAAGTCTCTGTAACACTCAACTCCACAGTTCTAGGAGAAAGCAGCCACAGATAATAGGTAAATTAATTAAATTCATTTGAGTATTTGTTAACTGACTCCTGCTTTTACTAAAAGCATTAATTCATTAGGAAGAGATATTTTAAATAGACGTAATGAGTAGGCTCTTGGATTTTTTGATAATCAATTAATGAAGAGGAATGAGTGGTAGGAACACCTTGGTTCGAATGTACTTTTTGCTCATTTGATAGAAAATTATAACATCAAAGATAGCATAAAACTTATAACACATGACTACAGGTAAAAAACAAAAGTTCAGAGTATTTAAGATTAGTCCCTGTATCAGACAGTTTGAAATGCCTTGGAATTTTTCACTTTAAATACTATATATAAAAGAAATTTGGTAGGAGTATTCACAAATTTGACAACTATCCTAAAATTTACAAATTTATATGATATTCTACTAACAAGTAAAGAACTTAAAAAAACTTTTTAAAATATCAGTGATTGAGAGAAAAATTTTAGCAACCATTTTAGAGTAAAGATCAAATTATTTGTCTTTTCTCTATATAGAAAATGGCATTATAATTCATTAGGAAATCATATGATAATGAAAGAGTATGCTGCTTAAAATTATAAGGGAAAAAAAGTATTTATAAAGATGTTAGTTTTTGGTGAATGTGGTATTTGCTCTTTTTAAATTATCAATTTGGTGTGTGATTTCTTTTCTAAATTAATATGCACTTTTAAACCTCATTATATATTACAATTTTTTACTTCTCTTTAGTGAGCACCTCAAATTATTAAGCCTCGAGCCTCCAAATGTGGAAAAGCTAATATTGAAATTCAGTAACTAATCTTTAGATTTGGAAAACTTTATTTAAAGTGAAGATTTTTAATATGTTTTAAATAATTTTGCTCTATCAGTCCTATAAGTACTTAAGGACTATTTTATTAAAATGTCATGAAAATATATTCAGATAAATAATCATAGCAAATACCATGAATTTGATATTCCCTACTTTTGAAAACCAGAGTGGAAAGAGAAAATAGTGGTAGGCTTCTCTGAGCCTCAGGGGCCAAACATTGTCTGATTCCACAGGGTAGTAGAAAGAGTATTTTGAAGTCAAACAAACAAAAAAGCGAACACCACCAAGAGTATCTTTTTAGTTCTACTGGTAGAAAAACTTCCGAATTTTTCTCTCTGAATCTAACTTTCCCTGTCCTTGCAAGAGCTGAGCCAGAGGAATAGGCAAGGACGGAAAGCGCCCCCACAGAGAATGAACATCTCGAGACTTTTCCACCCTCCTCTGGGAACTTTCCAAACTGACTTTTCTTACCCTCCAGCAGCTGCCTCCTTGTGATAAACTCCTTTACTCAATCTTCACAGTTGCATTTTTGTAATAAACTCCCTCGTTCAATATCCACCACCACCTTGTATAATTAAGGCAGCATTTAAGTGGCCAGCTCCCAAGAGCCCACCAATGAAAAAACCTGCCTAACTCTACTCCCATCTCTCTTTAAAACTCCTACTCAAATCCAGGTTGGGGGAGTTGATTTCTTGAGTCAACTCTCCATGTTGTACCTCTGCTAATAAACCTTCCCTCCCCCAGCAGCCGGTGTCGTGTCTCTGTCTCTGCTTAGCGTCTCCGACCTTCGCCAAGCCTGGGACTTTCAGTCCTAAATTGGAGGAAAGGAGGACTGATGGCCATGGATACCTAGCGAGGTTTTAGCACAACAGCAAAGTAGCTTCAGGGTTGTGGGGCTTGCTCAACTGTAAGGAGACAAAGAGAGGGCTTTTGCTACCTTTTCTGGATAATGCAAAATGTCTCTTTCTGAATGAAACAAAATAGTCTGTACATTTTCTTACATTTCCAACATGGATTCTGAGAGCAGCACCACCATCACTAATAGCATGGAGCTGGCTTTGGTTTCTACTTGTAGAAAGTTGGGACAGGCAAGAGCTGATGAGCACACACGTGACTCTATTGTCTGGACTAAAGATCTGTTCCTAATTCTTAGCGAAGAGGGACAGGATGAATGGATTAAGGATACAACATATACCAGGCATCAACAAAGAACAGGGCTTTACAATAAGGGGTGTTTCCCAATCTCTCAAACTGCCTTCTTTATTTCTCTTTTTTCTATTATGACCTCTATCAAGATGTATTGACCTACAAATAACTGAACCTCTGTAACATAACTAATTTGTCCTGGTGAAGAAGCAGAGATGCCCCAGGACTGAGCCAGATAAATCTACTCCAGAATTTCTTATAAAACCAAGAATGAAACACCAACAGTTCCTATTTAGCTATAGTTTAGGTATTCATGGTTATAATTTAGAAGTGTCCTGCTCTAGGACACTCTCTCAGCTAAGTAGGAATCCAGGCGTTTTATAAAACAGTGTGAAGATGATAACGAGTGCAGACAGGATACTTTTTACCAGTGGAATTCTGATACCTGCTGCAAATGATCCTAACGAAAAAGAAAACCTGGAGGCATTTTTTAAATGTCAGTAAGACAACACAGGGTGCTCTCATGTGCTTATTACAACTTTCATTTTCTTTCTTATTTTAAAAGTAACACATATTCATGGGAGAACATATAAAAAGATACAACAACCACAACCAAGTACAAATCACTCATGATCTCACTACCTTGAGAAAAATACCACTAAATTGTTGTATTTTATTGTGCATTCTTATACCTATATTAATAATACTGCAAAAAATAGGATATTGTTTTTTGTTTATCTTAATTTTTATTGATCCTTATTCTAATATGGACATTTTCTCATTTACTATCATATTTAAAGATGATGAAATTTAGTGTCTTACTTTAATCAACCCCCTGAAAATGGACATTGTTTATTTCTATTTTTGTATTATTATAAACTTTTTATGTTGCAATGAAAATATTTCAATACCACTTTAAAAACTTATCCTAATCTTTACTAAGGCTACCTGAAATAATTAGTTAAAAATGTAAGTCCATTTTAACATTGAAGCATGCTGCCAAACTGCATTGGGGGGAGACTGCACCAATTTACATTGCCATTTAGCAGTTCTCTCCACCCCACACTAACTGAGACATTAAAAATATTTTTTCTCTCAATCAATAGTCAATTATGTTATTTCATTTTTAATTTTATTACTGATAGGTTGAAAATACATTCATCTTTTTCTCACAGTTTGTGTTCTTTGGTAAACTACACAGGCATGCTTTTGCCATTTTTTTCTGCTGGAATGCTGGGCTAAAGCCTTCACATATTCTATTCTTTCTGCTTGGGGGAAAGAGAAGGTGGAAAAAAGTACTTTTTTGAGCCCCTGAATATCTAATTCAGACTTAATCAAGTCCCACATCTAACTGATAGTGTGGCTATGTTGGTATATTTTTTCTCACAATTTTGAAGGTATTGTTCCATTGCATTCTAAGATGCAATGTTGTTTTTGAACAGTGATGCCATAATGATCCCTATGCTTTTCTTTTTAGACTTGAAGCCCTGAAAATTCAAAATGATATTCCTTGCTGTCTTTTTTGTTGTTGTTGTTAATCAATTGGTTTATGCTCCATGTTCCTTTGAAACTTGTGGTCCAGCAATTCCATACATAGACTTCCAATTAACACTCCTGGGTCAGCCTCTTCCTTACCTATGTTTCTACTACACTTATACCTCTAAATCCTGAGCTTCTGAGGTGATAGGGGAAAATAAAAGACTGACTTCTCTCAGTATTTTTTTTGCTGTCTTTGTGGTGGAAGCTTCCTCTGCTCAAGTAAGTCAGTTGCACATACAGATGTAATACAAACAAAATGCAAGCACAGTGCAAACAAATACAAATCCTTTTTATCTATCAAAGATTTGTTGAACTCCCTTGACTGCTAATGTTCTTTTGGCTATCCTTTTGATTTTTGCAGATTAGTACCTTTAAAATAGTTGTTTTTTTTCTCTCTCTCTACTTTCTGGTAGGAGAGACTGTCAATGGAGAAGATTAGAGACTTGCGAGAGACTAGATCATTTAAGTTTTTGTGGACCATTGTAAGGTGTGTGAATTTTATTCTAAGTGAAATGGGAAGTTATAAGGGATTTTAAGGAAGTGACTTGACTTCGTGGAATTAGTTTCAAAAGACTAGTCTGGCTATTATAAAGATAATGTGTTACAGAAGGTCAAGAATGGAAGCAAAAAAGATCAGCTTGGAGCAATTGTAGAAGTCCGGATAAAAGACTATGGTGGCTTGAACAAGCCCGCTACTGGTGGAGATGGAATAAATAGAAGCATTCAAAATTAAGTTTGATGATAGATCCAGCAAGCTTTAATGGTGAAATGGAAGCAGGAGACAAAAAAACAGAGTAATAGAGGAGGTTTTTCATTGTGCAGTTGATGGTGTTTTTTAGGATAACTAACATGTACTAAGAAACTTATTCAACTTTCTACACCTTCCTTGTATTTCTAATAGCTTTGGGGGAACACAAGTTAACAGTACCTTTAGTTTTGCTGTATTTTAACCCTCTTCAAATCACGTTATCTGTTGATCCAAGTAAGGTTTTTAATTTATAAAATTAAATTCAATTTTGTCTGATCTCCCTTTCATTTCTATTGACATGTTTTTTGCCACCCCTCTCTTTATTTTTAATGTTTGTGATTAACCTTCCTTTAGAAAATCCATTTTTTTTATTCTATTCAGTTTTTAAATTTAGTGCTTTTGTTTATTCCATTTGTTTCTCATTGTTGAATCAGAATCTGACCGCTTCCTTTTACCTCCACTGCTGTCACTTTGGTGCAAGCCACTATTTCCTCTCACCCAACTATTGAAATTTCCTTCATG